>PVJO010003564.1:0-58093 GCA_004026905.1 Hystrix cristata | reverse complement strand
ACATCAAATTGTTTCTCTGATATGAGAGACCATAATTGTAAATAAGGACAAGGAGGTGTAATAGATATTATATAAAAGGAGGATGGTGTGCAGAGGAGAGGAGTACTAGAAGGAAAGAAGAGGAAAAGCAGAAAGGCAACAGGGGAGAGAGGGGAATGGGAAAATATGGAAAATGATGAATGAACCTGCTGTAAATAGGGAGGGAGGGTGCAGAGGGGAGGAGGGGAAGAGGGGGGAGAACCAAGATACATCATGTATAGGTACAGAATTAATGTAATGAATGTGACCATTGTATGCAGAATGTACCAATACATGTTCTTGGTTTAAAATAAAAATAAATAAATAAATAAATAAATAAATAAAAATGTTGTGTAATTTATTTTCCACACTGAAGAAATCAAATCAAAGCATTTAGAACTAAATATTCCATTTTATGTACATACCAAGATTGTCATTTCATAGTTGGACACTGTGATAGTTAACTGATTGTGCCAATTTGAGTAAGAAACACCCACTGTATTGGCCCAACATAGTCCTGGATGTGCAAGAACCACCCTGGGGAGGATTGTCACCAGAATGTACAAAAGGGAAACAAAGAAAAATTGTTTCTGTTTCTTTGGTGAAGCTCCAGTCTTCACCTTCACCTTGAACACTGTTTACGGGTTTCCAACCCAGACTCATTGCCTGCAGCATGGACCCTTCAGCCTTCCATCACAGACCCTTTGGTCTCCTGATGTGAACTCACACGAGACACTACAGTGAGCTCCAGGCCTTCGACTGGATCCTTCAGATCTCCAGCACACAGACCGACCTTTTGTACTCTTCTGTACCTGACTCTGTGGATGGCCATCGTAAGCCAATCTTGTAAATCCTTATACATTTTTATATCTTGCATTAAATTTGTTTCTCTAGTAAGCACTGACTGATACAGACACTGAAATTGCTTCAGTACTTTTATCATACATATAGTCCTACAATAAAGTTAGTGCTGATTTTTGTTTATTTATGTCATTATTTTCTCAGTACATTTTCTAGGGATGATAGAACTAAGTCATAGCATATTTGCATTTTAGGGGCTTTTATATTATTTGCAAGCTGCTCTCCAGAATTCTTGTCCTAATTACTTTTCTCACCAAAACGTATATTTGATTACCAATCTGTAGTAAACTATAAGCGATTGAAGATGTTAAGTACAGTTATGTGCTACATACAGTCACTTGATCAAAGACGGACCACATATTTGATGTGGTTCGAGGTCGTAGTCCTTAGTCACATTGTAACTGTTGTGCTTTTTGTCAGTGATGTTCACAAAAGGACAAATTGCCTAGTAGTCCATTTCTCAGAATGTGTTCAAATTGTTAAGTGACACTGTGTTTCTTTGTTGATTAAAAATGTGAATTTTGTTACATGATATTGAAGATTCATGTTCCATTTTCTTTGAATTTGTAATTTATTCATTTGAATTTTAATAAGTATAAATGTTTTGATAGTTTCATTTTTAGTTTTTGTTTCTTCGCCTCTTAAATATCTACTTATGAGGCCTTCATTTTTTTTATGGTTGGGTAAGTTGTGACTATTTTCTTAATGTATTATCTGTGCCAGATATTTATGTCTTCTAATTGTTTATTTTCTATTGTGGAGACATATTAAAATCTATAGATTTTTATCTATAAAATAATCTGTAGTTTGATAGACTTTAGCAACACGCAAGATAAATTTACAGTTAAACTTTGTTTTAGGCTTATGTTTGATTTAATTTTCAGATGCAAGTCAATCTAAATTTTATTTTAACATATGATTTGAGGCAAGCAAATTTCTTTATGAAGTACTATAACCTATCTCCTCGTTATTAATCTACCTCTTCATTATTAATTGCTGAAGCTTGCTTTATTTTCATTAAAATCATATAATTTGCATACATATCCACATATATCTATATTCCATATATGTACATACATTCATATTTTTGAAGATTTTGAGCTATTTTCCTTCAGTAATCTGTCAGGAAATTCTAATTCCAGTTCCAAATTATTTTAGTTTTATAAATTTGTACTATTCTTCCCCTTTTTAAATTTTCAATATTTCTATGTAAGTTTCCTTTTCTAGAGCAACTTAACAGTTATTTTATGAAGTCCAAATAAATTTTCCACTGTGTTTCCTATGCAAATAATTTTAAAGTATTACTTAGTCTAAAGCTAATTAACATTAAAAATAACATTTAGTCTCTATTTTTTTTTAGTATTTTTTAGTATCTATCAACACTTTTACTAGTTTTATCTTAGGGACAATCCACTTATTCCTATGATGTTTGATGTTTTGATTGTTTATTTGATTATTTTTTCCTTTGAATTTACTAATGAGATTTACTCCCATTTCCACTTCCAAATAGTGAAACACAGCATACAATAATGTATCTTTTGGATACATTATTTTATATCCAGCCATTTTGCTGATCTGTATCATTTCCAATAGTTTGTGAACTGGATCCTCTGGAAGTTCTTAAACACAAAATTATTAACTGTAAATATTCAAAGAAATTATTTTTTGTATGTTTTATTCAATTCCCTACAAAATTAAGACAGCTTTTTAAAAATAATGGAAATAATAATCATCATATAGTGTTTATTTTAATGAAACTACTGAAACTGTTCACTTCTAAGTGACTTACCTACACAAAAAGCAACCTACTTATTTAACAAAAATGTATTCTTTTAAGTCACCACTGTATGTTTAGTCAGAGAGCTAGCAAAAATGAGACATTTCATTTAACGAGCACCTAGCTATGAACTGTGTAAAAGCAAACTCATTTTTAGAGAATCAAAATGTTCAGGCCAATTACATAGCCTTAATTTTATGTTCAAAATACGAACAGCTAATCTATTCGAAATCTCTCAATTATCTCAAAAGATAAGTCAAGCATTGAGGTGGTTTATATTAAACATACCTTAAACTGCAACATATCATTTTTATGATATTTCACCTCCACACGAAGAGTTGAGATGGGTTCAGAAGGTAGTGCTATTCTAGTTTTTGCCGTGTTCAACTGGAGGTCAGCTGTTATGCCCGTTGGCAAATACTGAGTTGATGTAACTAAATAAGGATCAGATTGTCTAGATATGTAACATGCAGGTGCTTTGGATCCAAGAGGAACCTGAAACAGAATGTATTTTCATTGTCAGAAAATGTAAGCATTACAATATTTACAGTATGATTTATAGCATAATGTACCTATTCTGCAATCTGAGACATCATATTCTAAAATATTATATAAAGTATTTATATTTTGAGTGTAAAGATAGAACAATAGAGCCAAAAGATCAAATGCCAATTTGATCTTTTCAATTCAATTCAAAAATACAATCAGATTTGGTTTTTGCAAAAATTAAGTATATTATGCATAAATTTTGATCATGTGTTTGTTCTTATTCTTTATAGTGACTATTGCTTTTTGTGGGTAAAAAATATCTCTATTATAATCAAAAAACATGTGCTTTGGTTCACTTCATTTACAAAGGCAATATGTGAATTCTTCTTTTATAAGTAGTTGTACTGGCCAATTATATTGGGGCCAGGACTAAAATTAGGATCTGTGGTCAACAATAGGAATTGATTGGTTTATACAGAGAGGTAGGAGGTAGGACCTGAGGGGAGGAGAAACGATAAACTGTGGTGCTGAATGCTAATTGCTTTACCGCAACCCAGTCTCCCTATCTTCTTTATTTATTATCTTATTATATTGTTAGGAAAAACAGTATGTTCATCTACATTTCTCATTCTCTTTTATGGAAGTTGTCTAAGACCCTCAAAGTTCCCAGGAATAAGGCAATTAAACTCAGGTGGCTTTTGCCCTTTCACCTTCCTCGTTCTGTGTGGAATGCAAAGATGACAGAAAAAGGTATGTTGTCACTCTAAAGATAAAAATCAAGCAGTACGTGTAGGGAAGCGCCTCGGGCATTCATGAAGTAGAAATGGCAGTGTACTAGGCCTAGGATTGTGTGTGTGTGTGTGTGTGTGAGACAGATAAATTCTGTTTTACTTAATCTGCACAGATTTCAGGTGTCAGACAGACTCAATATAAAGCGGTTCTTTGCTGAAAGAAATACTGTAGTACTCATTCCAATTTCAGTGTGTGAAATGAATGCCAAAAACACTAGGAATATGATCGACTGTCAAAATATACAAACTTTGTCTGTGACTCCCTCATTGCTATTCTTCTGCAGGACCACTTCTTTTTTTTTGACGTTCCACATATCATCTCACTTATCTTTCTTTCTAATAGGTCACGTTGGCATTGTACTTATCATGAAAATAAACCTGTGAATTAATTTTTGAAAATAGTATAAAAACCTGTAACCTAAATATTCAACATTAAAAAATTAAATACTTGAATTATCCCAGGACAGTCTAATTAAGTTTAAAGTATACCGCTGAGTGGTTATTTTACATGCTAAAACCTGCCTTTATCTATCTATCTATTTTGAAATTAGGGAACTTATTATATAGAACATACTTCTGATGATTTTGTGTTTTTTTTGTTTTGTGGTGCCGGGGATCGAACTCAGGCCCTTGTGCTTGCAAGGCAAGCACTCTACTCACTGAGCTAAATCCCCAGCCCCCGCTTCTGATGATTTTGAATATGAAGTTTTCAGACATTAGTTGAGTTATGACCCTTAGAATTCATATGATTTGATGCCAGGTTTAAGTACAAGTGAGAAATTAAGTGAATACCAGGGTGGTTTGGAAGAATCACCAAGATATTAAGCAGTTTTAATGAAGATTTTATTCTGAAATTATCAGCATTTTAAGAAGTGTTAATAATTTCTCGCTATATTAAACTTAATTTTTGTCCCTTTTGTTTGTCTTGCCCATTACAGTAAACAAATTAAGGGTTGAGCGCAGTGATCACACCAGAATAACCATACTAGCCATCATTTATTAGTCTCTCAGCACTTCATGTCTTTTCTCAACAGCTTAATGACCTTTCTCCATAATTAAAATCATTCTTTTCCATTCAGCTGCTGTCTTTATACCACTCACTACCCTTCTCATGCTAAGTTATAAAACTCAAATCTTGAAATACGCCATTGTTTAACTTTTCAATGCCAGTAACTGTGCAGATGAATGTGGCTTGAGAATTACAAGCAACCATATTTACTTGTTCTCTCTTTGTGTAAGTACAAAATGTTTAGTGGGTCTTACTGATGCAACAATACTGTATTTTCTTAGTCAATTCACCATCACACTGACCTGCATGGGATCTTTCTTTGTTTTCTGACCACAAAGGAATCCTTCCTTATTCTCATCCCTTGTTGTTTAAATATGAAAAAGGAAAGCGATCAGAACTAAAATCAGGACTAAATAATCTTATCTACTCACCTGTTCAGCTTCTGTTTTGTGATATGTACTATCTGGTTTCTATCTTCTACAAAGAAACTTTTCCCTCTTTTATTCTCTCTTCCACATCACTATGTTGCACTCATATAGGTTATCCTTAACAGTACTTGTTGATTTTATGTCTCAGATCTTAAAAAATAAAACTGTCACGTTGCTAAATTCTTCATCTCTTGTCTCATTTTTCATGCTTTCTTTACATCGAAACATAGATGAATTTATTATACTCAGTCTTACTATTTTAGATGTATCCTTTCATTTTTACTTCAATTCACTGTAACCAGGTTTTTAACCCTAATATTCTATCAATAATTTTCTTGTCAATGTTAAAAAAACTTCGATGATGCCCAATCCATATGTCAGTTTTCAGTCTTGATTTTAGTAACTTATAAGCATAATTTGGACTGTTGATCATTTTCTCTACCTTAAAATGTGTTCTTCAATTTACTTCCCTATCCCAACATAATCTATTTTCAACTTTATTTTTCCTCTGTCTCCTTTCTCCTTCCTCCTTACTTTGCTGATTAAATGTTATAACTCAGGACTTAGTCTTTGAAATTACCTTTTCCAGTTCATTGTCTTGAGGATGTCATCTTGTCACATGACTTTCCATACTGTATCAATTGACTCTCAAATTTATATTTAAACTATGACATAAGTTTCTCAATTTTATTGGATTGAAAACATCTCACATCTGGAAAAGTGTACTTGAATTTCTTTTGGACAACTCAACCTTAATTTTTCCAAAACACAAATTCTTTTCCAAATTTGTATCTGATTCATACTTTTCTCAATTTCTATTAATAACATCTTCTTTTTGTTTCAAATAAAAAATGCTGAAGTCATTATCTTTCTGCCTTTCATACTCTACAACCAAACAAAGAACAAAACTTCTTGGCTTTATCTTAAAAATATTCACAAAAGCTATATTACTCCTCTCTAATCAGATTTGATTTGCCAGTTTTATTTTACTGAAATTATTACCACGGTCTTTTTCCTCAACTCCTTGCCTTCACCCTCTAGTTTCAACACAGCTGCCATTATGAAAATATATACAGTAGTGATGAAATGAAAATCCAGTTTTTCACTTCTGGTCTAGTACCATCTTACCTCACTATAAATCTCTGAACCCAAAAATAATCTAATTGATTGATAGACATTATTTATCTCTATATTCATGATGTCATTTCCTGTTCCTCTTCCCCTCATGAATTCTGTTTCAGAAACACTGTCTTCTCAATATTTGTGAACTATGCTAAGTACGTTCTGACTTCAGATACGTTGCATGTTGATGTTTCTCTCTTCTTTAATATTATTCTATCCCTTTCTTTTCTTCATTTTTTTTTTAAATAAATGTCATCTTCCTAAAGAAACCTCTTCTATTCGATAAGTAATATTACACTACTGGTATTCTTCCTCCCTTCCCCTTCTCTCTTTTATTGTTCTCCATTATACTTAGGAAGTGTGATTAAAAAATATGATGAATGTCTAAATTTTTAAAATGTATTATGGTAAAAGACACATTGCCATGAATCCCACTCAGAATACCCCCCTTCATTCAGAACATGCTCGTGTCACTGTTCTTTCTACTTCCTGAAGCAGCTCTGGAAGTCTTCTGTCAGGAGATGTCCTGGCTCCCTCGGTATCCTGCGTCTATTCAAAACTTTTACCTTTCGGTCGTTTTGACTTTGGGGAAGAGCCACAGTCACTTGGTACCCAATCCAGCAAATAAGATGGAGGAAGACACAAAGTAATGTTTTCAGGAGTCTGACTTGCCATTGTATGGCACTTGCCAGAAACATTTGCTGCACTTTTAATCACATCTCATGAAGACGCTCTGGAAAGAGGACTTCTAGAACTGCTTCAGAAAGTGGAAGAAACATTGCAAGCCTTGGAGGCGAGTGCCTGAAATCCCAGCAGAGGCTGAGACAGGTGTTACTCCAATACAGCCTAGATTACATAGCAAGTCTAAGGCCAGCCTGAACCGCATAGTAGTATGTCAGGAAAAAACAAAACAAAACAAAAACAAAAACAAACAACAACAACAACAACAAAACCCAAGCAATAGTTGCAAAAACAATACTATAATTGTCTTCCAAATGAGGAGGTGTATTTAAGGAGATTAATCCCAATGCATTTTACTATAATAACATTTTTACTTTTTTTTTTTTTGGTGCTGGGGATCAAACTCAAATTTTTTTACTTTAAACATTCATCATATATTTTGATCACTCCTTGTATCTAGTGTCATACATACTTTACTTATTATTTATTTGTGTTCCCATACTACTGCATGCTACCCTAATAGGGCAGCAGGGTTTTATTTTGTTTATTTGGAGCAGTGCCGGGAATATTGTCACTCTCAATAACTACTTGTCAAATAAATAAACCATGTTGTCTAAAGAAACACAAGTAACTATGTCAGCACCCTAAACGATCACTAGGACATCATATCTGATGTCCTAGTGTTAAAGCTTCATTTACTGGGTGTAAGAATCTGAGTTCATAAAATAGTAATAGCTTTGGGAAAATAAAATTTTCACATTTTCATGTTTAGAAGTCATTTGGGTTTGGTAAAAAAAAAAAAAAAATATTGCCACCTAACCTTCGGAGTTTGACAATGAAGTAAGTGAACATGTTCTAAATGCAACAGGAGCTGAGTATAGATTTGACTGGGGAGCTGCAATTCAAAGAGAAGTTGCAGGAGAAATGAAAAATACTATTTGGCCTTGATCTTAGTATCTTTTCTCCTTGTTTTCTTCAATTCTTTCATAAACTCTCCTAATGGTGAAGATTGTGCTACTTTCTCAAGCAATGGAGAAGAAAAAACAATTATTTTTCTGGAATCAGAGATTCTATGTACTGCCTCATAGAAATGAAGACATTCCCAGGAAGTTTCTGGCAGATGTAGTCCACTTCAGTGGTGTAACACAAGAATTTAGTTCCTTGCTTACACAAAATGAATTTTTTTTTCAAAATGAAATTTTTGCCATTGTCAAAACCTAATGATGAAGCCAAATGCCCAGAATTAGAAAAACAAACAGAGCAAAAGTGGCTATTTCTCATAATGTCTAAAAAGTATGGCATTACAGACATGATTCTTCCATTAAAAGAATCATCATACTAACCAGCTAAGAATTATCACTCAATGGAACAAAAAATAATTCATTACTCAACTTCATAGACTCTCAAACTTTGAGACAATTGAGTTGTTACACAGATCCTTTTAAAAATTGCTCACGAATTGCAAAATATCTTACCCAGTTGATCTAGTCAACCACAGACACTATCTAATAAAATGGAAAAAATGCAGTACCATTTTATTAAATAGTCACTCCCACTGAGGCGCCGGGAAAGTAATTTACACATCCATTTATGATGGCACTTACTGATCTTTATCTTTGAAGAATTAATTGACATAAATATGTATTACTTAGAAGAGTTGCAAATTTCAAATTCCGAAAGTTTCTTAATGTGAATTTGCTTTGTATGCTATAGTATTAAAGTTATAACATGTCAAGTTTTCATTGAAATGCATGGATGGAAACTATATCATGAGTCTTAATTAAAATTCTTATTACCGTTTCCCATAAACAACCACGCTGTAGGCATGTTCCTTCAGTTACAATGTCGTCATCTGGAAAACAGTTAAACTTCTCATTTTCAGAGAAAATTTGATTCCATCGAACAGTAAAACTTCTTCCAAGGTTAAGGTTGAGATCTGTAATTAGGAGAATCTTTGAAGACAAAAACAGAAAAAAATTAAAGACTGTTTCTTTAATTTGACAATGGACAATTTAAAACTAACATTTTATAAAATGTGACAACCACAGCAATACTTTGAAATAAATCATTGTTTTTACATAATACTTGAAGAACAGAATAGAAAGGAGAAAAATGCCATGCCACCGAACTACCTAGAATCTCCAAGATGGGAAAGTTCTGGCAAATTGTAGAACTTGGATAAAAACCATTATCAGTAAATCTGGACAACGAGTTCATTTCTCAGTTTTGCCATTTAATGTTCATGAGTCTTTGGAGAAACTGTATATTTTATAATAACTTCAGATTCCTCCATTGTAAAATAAGGATAATATTCCTCTTAAAGTAATTGCTATACAGAATTAATGAAACGTGAAATTTAAAGCCTTAACACAGTACCAGCAACATACAAGGTGTAAAAGAAATGTTTATTTCCTCAAGAAATACACAGAAACAAAAATTGCGATTACTTTATTTCACACGGAAGTTACTACAGTTAGAGGAAGGAAATACTTATTTAATCATTCGTGTTTCTAATTGTCTCCACTGTTTCAGTGTCTGAGGGACAAACTGATAGAGGGATAATATATCATTATGTAAAAGAGAAAAAAAAAATGAGAGAAGAGAGAGGCAGAAGGAAAGAAAGAGCAAGTCATGAAGAAAAAGAATTTTAAAAACCAAATGCCTGAATAGTTATATAATATTAAATAGGAGAAATGACAGCTAAAATATAGTAAAAGATGATAGTTACCTGGTTGGAAGGATCATAAGTGAAATTACTGTGAGCATTCATTTGCTGATTAGTTTCCGCCACTGTAACTTCTGTAACAGTGTCCGTCAACCCAAGGATCTTTATAGTTTCAAAGGCCAATGCAGTTCCTTCCTGATATGATGAGTGTGTGCACGTAATTTCTAAGTTGTTCTGGTAAAATAAAGTATGTAATGTTACATATTAAGTTAGACAGCAACTCGAAACAACAATAGAGCATCAAAAAAGAAATGATCCAGTTATCTACCTTTCCACTCCCACCAGCTCTCTGCATGCAAGTTACTCTTCTTTTTTTGTATATGTAACATAGATCAGAAATAACCTAAATTACTTACGATGCAACACAAATGTATAATCCTATGTAACTCTCCTTATTTTAGCCCTAAAGGTAATTTTGGCAAGAAAAGAATATGTAAGGAAATCCAATGTCTGTGAAAATCATCTTTATTAATTATTTAATATTTAACTTGTTGTGGCTTATATCTAGATGCACTCCAAAGCCTCATACGCTCATAGGTGGAGTTATTGAAAGGTGACTGGATCAGGGGTGTGTGACGCTGGATTATGGGTAATACTGGCTCAATCCACTGATGTGTTTATAGCTGGGTGTGCTGCTTGGAGGTGAAGCCTGTTGGTAGGAGGTGGATCACTGTTGGCATGGTCTGGATATATCCTGCTTGTTGCTTCCTGCTTGTTATGCCATGAACTATTTCTTCTCTCCCAGGCCCCTCTGTCATGCCACACTGCCTTCAAGCCAGCCAACTACGGACTGCAACCTCTACAAACTGTGAGCTAAAATAAACCTTTCCTCCTTTAAATTGTGGGTGACAGGTATTTTTGTCCCAGCAACAACGAAGTAACTAAGACACTTGTGTACAATTTTTCTTTCTCATCAAATCCAAAATTGCCACTGTAACTAACATATTAACACATTTTCAAATATTTTGAAATTATTTGGGGGGATATTTTGCTTAAAGCCAGACATTATATTTTAAGAGTCTAAATTCTTGTGTTTTTTTGTTGTTGCTGTTTTGTTTTGTTTTGTTTTTTGGTACTGGGGCTCAAACTCAGGGCCTTGTGCTTGCTAAGCAAGTGCTCTAAACACTGAGATAAATCCCCATCTCTAAGAGTCCAAATTCTTTGGCGCATCAATTTTATGATAAAATCATCTATTACACTTAAATATAAAATTTTAATATGATAAGTTTTTCATAATTTAAAATTTTAAATTGAGTGATGTAACAATGTATTTTATCAAACTTCATTGAACTCTAGAAGCAAATGTAAACAACTTCCTAAAATAATCAACATAACTGTATTACCCTTTGCTAATGTCCATTAAAATATACATTTAACTATGTGTCTAAAGAAAATACTTACATTAGAAGCTGAAAATGTATATAATATATAATTTCCATCTTCTATGGTATCTGAAATGGAAAAAAAAGTTATCAAATCAATATGTAATTAAATTCGCTGATTTTATTTTTTATAATTATATAACCCATAATATTTTTCAAAATATATAGTTTATCAATGAAGAATCCTAATAATTTTATACTGTTTTTAAACCATCTACAAAAAAATCATATTTTAATTTCTGTGTAAACAGAAATAGTGACTATTTATTTTCCCAGTATAAATTTGCAGAGTGCTAAGATATTTCTGGATACTCAGAGAAAGCAAAACTTACAACAAAAATATATGACTAAATTTTATTATTTTGATCTATGTTTACATCTTATTCTCTACAGAGTAAAACATACAATAGTAATTTTTCCTAGGAACACATGGCATACCAGTATTTTAATGTATTTTTTCTGTATCTTTTTTAATTATTTGAGGAAAACAAAGATGTCAGATTTGTTTTGGATTAATATGAATTTTAGTTTGTAATTAAAATAAATTTTAATGAGGAAAACAGAAAAAGAAAAATATTTCTGTATCATATAAATAATAAATCTTTTACAATATGCTTTTAACAAGGATATTGAAGATTAACAATAAACAATTTGAAGTAAAAAGAGGATGTATATCAATAGCTTCATTAGTATTGATTTATTTAAACTTTTAATCCTAGGAAACAAAATGAGAATAAAAACGCATTAAAGATTACTTAACTGTTTGCATCTTTGCTTACAAATTTCTTATTCAGAAAATTCTGTATTTTCAGTAATTTTTAGTAGTAACAGTAATATAGATATTAGATAAGATTATGTAATAAAAGGTTAAATTATACTTTTCATAATCTTAAATTACTTAAGTAAATTATCAATATAAATATTTATGGCAGAGAAAAAGGGATTTTATTTAAGTGTATTTATATTATTTGAGAAATAAGAACTATCTTAAACACATGCCCTACATACTACGTATTAAGGTTTTATTTTACCAACACTAGCTGATGACTACAAATAATTTATATTTAGCTGAAGCCACATTTCCCAGCTTCTATGTAGTAAAGTGCTTGGAACATGTTCTTACTGCCTGCTCACTGCTTAGGACCCACCGTGACCAAGCGAGATCGATAAGGTTGGTGTGCTGGAAACAGATGGACAGTGAATAGCAGTAGAGGTTGTGGCATGTATCTGTGTGTGTACACGTGTATTTACAAAAGCACAATTCATAGAGACACGGGGAAGATAGAGGTGGAGCAAGTAGATGAGAATAAGGTCTGCGTTTTAGTTTGGCAGGTTATTGTTTAGCTATTTGTTAGCCATTCAAATAAAGAGGTAAAACAATGACATTTATTTGGAGATAGAAATTGAGGAGTCGGGAATATGGTACAAAAGATAGATATATTAAGGGAAAAATAGATAAGGAGCAGAAAAGAACAGAGTTCATTTATGACAAATGACTGAATGCTGCCTAAATCAGCACTTGCATCAAGAAGTAATGTCTGTGGGCTGGAGGTATAGCCGGGTGGTAGAGTGTCTACCCAGCAACCCTGGATTCATTCAGAGTGCCATAAAATAAAGAAATAATTCAAATTATTTTTCTAGTAAGTCAACTGTTCTACAGAATAATTTTGATTTTAAATATGTTGATAAAATACATGTTATTCAAACAAATTTTCATTATATGTGAAAGTCACAATTCTCACAAAAGAATTACTGATCCCCATTTTTAGGTTTAAAATACCTACATTTTCTAAATAACTAAAATTCAAATTCAAATTTTTTCAGACATTCCATTTTATTGGATTGTAGGGAGCACACTAATATGTAATCTATTCTTCAGTGTTAAATTATGATATTTAATGTTTCAGTGCTCATTTCAGTAGCATATATACTCAAATTGATATTTAATGTTTCATACATATTTAAAGGGATATAGGATGTTCTTTAATAGTGAATTAAAATACAAGCTAAAAATGAATCTTTGTACACACATATAAAACACTTACCTAAGCGCCTTATATAAGAAGAAATTCAACGAGGAATTTAAATGTATAAGGAAAACAGTAAATCACTGATTAAATCTAAATATATATATAAATTTAATATGGCTTAATTAAACACATTGGAAAAATTGGCTCAATTTTTAGTTTTGCATTTTTAATATACTGAATTCTCCAGTCTGGTTCTCAAAAATCAAAACTCTGAATAATGTAAATAAATTGTGAACTATTCTTATCTCAAATATTTTGATATTAATTAACTAAAATCCTATATGCTAGTTTTCTATTTACAGTGACACGCTTTTATTTTTAAGTAGTAGAATCATTTGAAATAGTTAAAAACATGATGCAATTTGAATGTCTGGAAACTTATAAACTATTTTAATTCACAAATATTAATACATCATAAAAGATATAAACTCAATACTTTCATATAAAAATACAGAATAGGATATAAAATTAAGTATGTATAACTGAAATAATAATATTAAATTTCATAAAGTAAACCAGAAAGCTAGAATAGTACCATTGATGCAATTTTTATCATGAAGCCAGACCACATCATTATCAGAATAGACATTCAAAAGTAAATCATTTTAAGACTTACTCATAGTTTCTCCATCATCCCAAAAAAAGTCTCCTATTGCTGTGTTATTTTCATCTAATGCAATTATAAGTCCCAGGGGATTCTTACGACTGTTAAATAAAATTAGGTACATATATAATTAAAAATAAATTTGTCATAGTAAATGAGACCATTTCAGTTTCACAGATTTGTAGTTCTGCATCAACACAACAATACTGATTGTATTAATTACCTTGCTAGAGTTGATGGTTTGCTAGTGAGCAGAGTCATTACAGGACATTTACATATTACAACATTCATCCATAAGCCACATGCAGGAAGAGTGCCAAAAGTCTGTCTATGCACTGGTGACTCGAAAGATCTAATCAAGGGCTGGGATCCCATGGCACTGTCCCATGTACATCCGTGTCTGCTTCTCCTGGGAAGCAGCTGGCCCCTATATTCTGCTTCCTTTCTTCTTTATGTTGTGTTGGCAATAACCTTCAGGTGGATCCTCTATGGCCCGAACCACACCAGCTCAGTTTAGCTGAGCGTTCCTGTTCAAGCTGACCATATTAGTCCACCACATTGATATTCCTGATTTCATACGTAGATTAATAATCTGTCATACTGTTTTCATATTAATGATGAGGTAATTCATACACTTAGAAAATACAGTACATAAAATATATGTAATAAATAAGAATTAAATTTTTATAGCATATAACATCTGTAAAAGTGAGAGTGTATAACATTTCAATTCAAACGAGAAAATACATGGATATGCATTTCAATCTGTTTCAACCTAAATTAAGTCTACATCTCATACACAAAGTAATAAAATACATAAAATTTTAAAAAATGGTTAAGGGAATGCCTGTTAATTTTCTAATTGAAGCTAATTATAACAGATGAAATGAGACACGTATAGAAATGTTACCCTTAGTTTTACATAACCAAACAATAGTAACGACACTGACATATGCTCATTTCCTCACTATTTTCCCCTAAATAAATATTTCCTGAAAAGAACCTATTCTGGGCGGGGCATTGTTAAAATTCTGGAAGATCAATCTGTGAAAATTAACTTCCCTATTTTCATGGAGCTTATGGTTTAATTGAATACAAAAGAAAAAGCTAGTAATATAAGAAAAAGTAAATAATATAATATCTTATGTTTTTAAGGTTATAAAGAAAGCATAGCAAGGTAAGGAACAGAATTACTATCTCTTCAGCATTTGAAAAATATGGGAAAGTAGGTCAAATAAAAGAAGTTTTATGATTTTTTTTATTCATGATGAATGCTATAAAATAGAACATCATAATGTTCAAGTTCCTTCTTTTTTTTCTAAACATTGCTGAGTTTTATTTTTACTAAACAAGTTAGTTTCTTCTGTTCTCTTTACTTAAACTGAAATATCCACCTAATTGCCAATTTAAAAGTAAAACACTTTAAGAGAAAAAAAAGTGACAGTTATGTTTTGAAAATTCAAATATATAAAAACCAACACTTTCATCTTTCAACTGTAAAACAAGTATTGGTATTTTATATTTTTTGAAAAATTAGAGATCATCTCCAATGTTATAGATTCTTCAGAGACTATGAATAAAGTTTGATATAGAAAGTAAATCTCTAATAATATTAATTTCAAATCAAAGATTAGTTACCATATATATTAGTTAATGTACATAGTAGCTATACATTTAGCTATATATATATTAATTATATAGTAACTATATACATACAAAATTTGAGTTACTTTATAACCATGATATTCACAGTTAAGAACTGCTGTATATCTTTTGATGAAAAAATTAAACTTTAATTTCTGATTTTTAACAAAAATATGATTTAGTAATACGAATTTCAGATTTAAATTAAGAATTTTTAATTTTACCTTGCTGTTGTTGTTACATCAGGTTGTTGAGTGGGGATAATATAACCTCCTCTAAGATGTAATCCTATTTTATCTGCTGGAAGATACATATCAACCCGTTGTTTTCTCCATGACCTTTTTGCACCCTAATATTTGGAAGATTATTATTCATTATTACTGATGATTTTAAATACCATTCACAAGAATTTTAATTTATACATTGAAATGTGCTTTATTATGAGCAGTTCATATCAAAATGAATACTACTGAAAAATGAATATTACGCTCTTTCTAAGAAAGGAAATAAATGATTTCAGATAAATCATTCTTTCAGTTTAATGCACAGAACACAGGAAAAGTAAACTTGCTTTCTTTAAAATGTAAACAATCAACATAGAGATATTAATTTCCTTTCAAGAATAATTAACAGTATCTTAATTAGCACCATTTTTAGTCTTTATTTTAAAGTTAATGTGCTTCTAATAATCACTATACATTCTCATCTATATTTTCAGATTCTGTGTATGAAAGGAAATGTGCTATTTTTTTCTGGCTTATTTCACTTAACATAATGTCCTCCAATTTCATTATTTTGTGGCAGTGTCACAGTCATTGTGAATAATGCAATGATAAACAAAGGAGTGCAAGTATCTCTTTGATACATTTCCATAAATTCTGTTAGCGTATTCCCAGAAATGGTGTGTTTGGATTACATTGTAGCACTATTTTCAGTTTTATGAGGAACCTCCATACTATTCTGCAGTAGGAAGAAGTACCAAAATACAATTACATGAAATTAAAATCTCTAGTTTTCTATAACACAATGGTGTGACTATAGTTAACCATAACTCAGTATATATTTTACAAATGACTAAAAAAACACAAAGCCTTCAAACTCAAAGTAATGATAAAGAGATGAAAATGTTACCTGGATTTGGTCAGTACACACTGGATACATACAGTAAAACATTACATTACTAACCCCATAAATATGCAGAAATAAAATAATATATAAAAGGTAAAGAATAAATACAGTGCACACAAACCAAGCAGATTTACAATGTCTTTAGAAATTTTTTAAAAGTCAGTTTTTATGAAAATAAAGAATCTGCTTAGCAAACATAAGCAATATATGAAATAATGATTAAATACTTTTTAAGAGGTATTGTTAAACTGAGAAAAATGGATATGTGTATCGATGTTGTTATTTTGCCATTTCAAAGTTAAAATCAAAAGGTTTTCACAAATACTTCAATATAAAATATAAAACTAAATATGTTTAATTCAATTTTTCTGGCAATAAGGTAATTATGTAAAATAGGGAAAACTACTAAAGTAAGTTGTCACTCTTTCCTAAAATACTACTTTAGTTTCATTTTAAAGTGAATAATGTCTCTTTATACTAAAGAATGTTTATGTAATTTCATATTAAAGTTGAGCTCATGTGCAATAAACAGTGTATTTACACCAACTTTTACGCAGTTCTCTCACTGAGAAATATTCTGTTGTATAATGTGTACAGCAGTCCTAAAGACACATCTACTATGTGTTTCAAATTAAATTTCCATGTATAGATGATTGAAAATACAGTATTACTCGTGAGTCCATAAATACACTAAGGTAACTTACAGTTTCGTAATCATACCAAGTAGCATCAGGGATGTATGCGCTCACTGATTCAGCTCCCTAGGTTAAAACAAGAAAATACATATTCTTTAAAAATTTTGATTCTTAATAAAAAAAATTTGCCTCAATTATTTTATTAGGCTGTCTATCATTAGGGAAAAAAACCTTCCCCTTTGTTGCTACACTTCAATATTTCCAATGTACAATAATCAAAGAGATATATATATAATATATTAATATAGATTGACATATATCAAAATCAAATAAATAAGGCATCTGTGCATTTGTATTACAAACCACATAGTCATTGAGATTGTAATCATGTTGATGTTGGTTTCTATATACTTCCACGACATGTGGACATTTTAAAAACAGGAATTGTATTATTACTCTATTATTTTTTCAACATTTTCTTATGATCCATGGAATTTCAAGTTCCCCTTTACTTAAAACTTAGCAGAATCTGAATATTTATATCTCCTTAACTGAGCATTCCTTGGTAGTACTGCAGTATTTAATTTTGACTAAATATTTAAAGCTTTTTCAGAAGAATACTAATATTATACAGTTCTACTAAATTACATGTAATATTGCTGGCAGGCTTAAATATATTTAATATTCTACAGTTTTGAAAATATCTTCTCCATTTTATAATTCAATTAGCTATTTATCTATCGATTTGAAACAGTCCATAGAGCAATATCCTCGATGCTTTATAATTAAAGTATGGATTTGATTACATTGTTTCTTTAAAAAATAAATTTATTAAATTTGTTAAGCCTACCTGTCTCAAAACAGGAGTAATAAGTAGT
Source organism: Hystrix cristata (assembly GCA_004026905.1). Lineage (NCBI taxonomy): Eukaryota > Metazoa > Chordata > Mammalia > Rodentia > Hystricidae > Hystrix > Hystrix cristata. Next base: position 39,891 of record PVJO010003564.1, on the reverse strand, counting down.
GCAGGGCCCCATAAAAACTGAGTGTCTTCAATCCAACTATTTGTATCCTCATAAAACCTAAGAATAAAAATGTTTGAGAAATAACAATACAACATTATTATATCCAAATTCCTTGTTTAGTTTACCTTTTCAGGTTTTCCCTGAGGATCATTATTAATTTTAATTTTACTTGTTTTTTGCATCATTTTGAATGAATAATTCTTACACTTTTATGGCTTTTTGATCTAAAGAAGAAAAGTGAGACAGTATAAAGAATGGAGGGTGGAAGTGAAAGAAAAGAGGATTAGTTCTTCTGTTACTTAAAAGCATCTACGAGAGATAATATTATTTTTATTTGTTAAGATGAAATTATTTTATTTTGTTTTAAACATTGTAAAGGAATTCACTTTGTATTGTCTGGCATAGAAAAAACTCACGGGCAACAGTGATATAAACATTTCAGTTTCGATGTCACAGACAACACCCAAAATCAGCTGGGCAGGTGACTCATGAAGCCAACTTCTGCCCCTCCTTGTCCCATTGTTTCTTCTAGTCTCCTTTTCTGCATTCCCACAAGGAAATTTCTCATGAGGTAGCGTCTAACATCTTTATAAATACAGTGGCTTTTCTTACAGTCAACATAAGGGAGAAGCTATCTCTTAGCTTTCCCAGAAGAAATCTATAACAAACAATTATTCTATTTGTTTTTCTCCTGTAAGATAGGTTCATAAAGCAACAGGAATCTTTCAGATTTTACTTTCTTCTTTTTAAACTTTTCATTATAAAACTCCAGTTTTGACATAGATTTGGGAGGTTCTTTAAGTAATTTCTGGAGAAAAGTTCTCTTCTTTCTGGTCATGATGGACAAGGATAAAGCACAACTCACTTTTTTTTTTTTTTTTTTTTTTGGTGCTGGGGATCGAACTCAGGGCCTTGTGCTTGCAAGGCAAGCACTGTAACCACTAAGCTAAATCCCCAGCCCCAACTTTTTAAAAACTAAGCTGCACTCAATATATAAACTGATGATTTTACAATAGGTACTTGATATGGTTCAATAATTTTAGGTGTAATATTTCTGTTATAATTTCCCTGCTATGTACATTTTCTATGTAAGTTCTATTCAGTTTTCATATTTCTGGCTTAATCTTGTTGATCTACCAAATTAATTATGTATAGTACATTCATTATACAATTCATTAAATTATTTATTCAAATGTAAAAATACGTAACATAGATATCCTTAATATTTTCATCTATCTCCATTAATCTTTTTAAATACATGTCTGAATATATTTTATAATTCTTATATATAGTACTCACTCATGAAGAAATGGCCTTGCTACTGTTTCTCCAAACTTATGAGCTTTATAAAACAAGGTATAGAGGAAAGGTAGTAGGGTATAGCGAATAGTTAAGTAGTGTCTTGATGACTTAACCAAAAGCGAATCTTGTCCAAAAAATGCAGGATCTTGATGCTATGGGATAAAAAGAAATTAAAATTCAGACATCCAAAATATGAATGAAAATTAAAGTAGAACCACTTTAAGTTATTTTAAAATCCAATTGTATAGATGTGTGCTTGCCTATGAAGTTAAAATTACCCCTATATTTTCATGAGTGTTGGAATATTTTCAGCTTCTGTGTTTCCATTTAATGATATGTTCTTATAAAATTTTACTTCTCATTTCAATATACAGAGAAGATTTAAAAATTCACAAAATAGAGAATTTCACCTCTTAATTGTTATAGAATAAATTATTGGACCCACTTTTCCATGTTTCCTGTACTTACAACCTTTGCTGTGAAACTTTTGGGTTCCTACGGTTAAAGGTGAAGCATATCTACCTGGGACTTGACTTTGTGCTTTTACTTTAGTCAGTGGGAGGCTGGTACATGTGACATATTCAAAGAAAGTCTTGAAACATGATTGCTTGTGAGTTTGCTGGCCCCAGACCACAGGGAACAGAGCTGACTGGCAGTGCCCAGATTTAACCCTGAGTACAGAATTTGTACTAAGCTCAGCAGAGCAGCTAAGTAACTAGAAAAACTGATTTCCTCAGCCACAGTGCACAGCAATGAGAAACCCTATGTAGATTTTCTGTGATAGGATGGGCCACAAAACTCACTGAAGTCATCAGCCATTGCCTCGCTGGATCCAATCATATTTTTACACCGAAACCATATTCCCTTTGGCTACCACCCATTTCATAAGAACGGTGGGAACAGCACGCAGACCCTGTTCTGAAAGATGCAGGACTCTCCAGTGGTCAGCTATGTCTTGAAAACTCCTCCACTGACCTGACTGGAACATTGTTAAACCTGCTATAATGCAACGTGTGCGTGACTCTACCGACGAACTGCCTTCCTCCCTCAGCTGGATCAGGTTGAGACCTAAATTCAGGTTTGAAGTCCGTCCCTGCTTTCCTATGCTCCTTCCTTTATATCCTTTCCAAATATTTCACCAATAAATCTCTAATGTACTAGATCTTTTGTGTCAGAATTTGTTTGGAGAACTGAAATAAGCACAGAGTATAATGTCATTTCTATCAGGATCTCCTATGAAGATCCTGCTCAAGATTGTCAGCTGGGTAGATTAGGAAGCGACTGACCTCCAGTTTGCTCCTCTTAATTGTTTTCTACTGCCCCCTTCCTTGCAATCTGAGCTGAGAAGTCATCCGTCTGCTCAAATAGACAAAGGCTTTGTAGCAACTAGAGGGTGAGCACTGAAAAATTTCTTAAGCAAGATGTACTCAATTAGTTTAATTGAACTTTACCATTACCTCTAAGGCAAAAAAAAAAAAAATGCCAATGATTAGAGAGGCGGAGGCAGTGGATCTGAAGTCCAACTCCTGCCTTCATGAGATTGGCCCCAAAATGATGACAGTGACGTAGGGCAGAGGGAGAGGTCCCTGGGTTATCCCCATCACCACCAAAAGTACCTGTGAGAGCCCACAGCACAGTGAATGCAAGGCTGGTTGAATAGTTCTGTCCTGTATTTCCTGGTACTTCCGCATGTGCCAGTTCACATACATGTTTTGAAAGTGTTAGCGTTGTTTTACTCTGATCTGTTTATTTTAGTTTTGTTTATTACAGAAAGATTCTGGATTCTAATTGCTTCACAAGTGTTTTCAGTTTGTTTCTTTTCTCTTAAATGAAACAAAAACTGGAAATATGTGATAGTATATTTTTTATTAAAGAACTGTTACTGGACACTCACATTGTTAGAATCCAGGAATCTATGTACAAAAGGCTCTGGCTCTAACGTAAAATACTAGTAATTTGACAAATTGGTATAAAATGTAATATTGTCCCTTTTTATATTCAAAAATAATTTGGACATTGAAAGTGACTTCCAACTATTATATTTTGTAGCTATAAATTAGATCATGTTATTAATAATATGGTTGTGTTTTTATAAACATGGAGAGCAAGGATTACTCACCTCATATTCTTCAGCATTATGATTTCTAGCAAATGGATAAAATGCCCCTAGTTGCATCCATCTTCTGCAAAGTTCTTCGGTAGTCTCAGCCACAAAGCCACAGATATCTGCTCCAACCTAAATAACAAGTACTGGTATTATCTGTAGTGGTAATATTCTCAGATCTGTACAAAGCATTACATTTTATCCCCCAACTAATTAGCATTATTTGCAATCTCTTTCACTCTTGTCCTTTGTAGCCCAGGTCCTTTATTCTCCATTATTACTCCATCTTTGCCTCTAACCACATCATTTTACTTACTTCTCTTTATTGTCATTTTGCACATTTTCTTAGCCTCCCTATCTGCCACAGAGCCTTCAAGTACCATTGGATCTGCTGGATCTTACGGCCCACATGGCAGAACCTGAACGGCAGCCTGGACCTGCTGCAGAGCCTTCTCTTGTTCTTGGCCTGCTAAAAACTACACAGCAGAGTAGCACAGCAGGACATTAAACATGATGTATTAGATCTTGGCCTGTAGCTCAGTGGCAGACTATTTCCTAGCATGGCTGAGGCCTTGAGTTAGAAATGCAGCATTAAAAAAAAAAATAGGAAAAGAAAGAAAAAAAAATGTGATTTGTTGTTTCTATCTATCTATCTATCTATAAGTATATTAAACCGCCTTACCAAAGGCATTCCAAACATACTGAACTCCAGCATTCCAGTGATGGACCATTCCATTTGTTCCCATGAAGCAGTATTGTCTCCTAACCAATGTGCAGCATGTCTGCCACTTCCAGCAAAAGTTGACCGGCTAAGAACAAAGCTTCTCTTATTGGGAAATACTTTTTCTAAGGCTCTAAAATAAAACCAAATATATAAATAAGATTTAATTTAAAAATAAAATTGTTATTTATTAATTTAAAATCTTAGTTCCGTACTATATATATATATGTATATATATATAAAAACTATTTCCAGGTCCAAGTCACATTTATAATTACTTTACCAAAATTTGATATCAATTTTATATTTAACTGCTAGTAATCACTTACTTAAATATATTCTGATTGATCATAAAAAAATCCTTTACAAATTACTGAGATTTTGAATCATTTCAATCATCTTTTACCACAATAGAAGTATATAATACCTGCTCTATATTTGCATTGGAAATATATGGCTTAAACCCATTGAAATCCTTTTGTAAATATTTATACTCTGAACTTAAACTCAAATACATATATTGTCATTCAATGACTGTTCTTAAACCTATATTTTCAAATACTAGAAAGAAATGGTGGAAAAAACTTACTTATTTGGAAAACATACTTTTTATTTTTCATATAGTGTTAGTTTCTGGAAGTTCAACCACCATCAACAACTACTAGCATGATTCAGCTTACCTCTTTTGGAACCTAGCATTGATAATTTTCCATAAGTGGAAAATAATGAGTAAAAATTGCAGAAATGTAATTTAGTATATGATATCATCCAAACCATCCTCTTAAAAATATGACATTATCAAGGCCTTTTTTGTATCACAATCTCTATCACAATGAACCAAAGAGTGTTGTTTTTTTCTGTCTTTTGACTTTTGCTGTCATGTGTAATTGGGAACCAGAGAAGCATCGATTTGTATTAACACTTGATCACAGTTGTACAATTAGGAGAAAATTATAAATTTTAATGAGGACAAGTTCTGAGTTTCCTTAATGATTATGTCATGGAATCTTATATAGTACTTGGAAAATAACAGATAATCCGCATATGATGATCCCCGACTTTTATTTTGCATTACATTCCTCTTTATATACAAGTAACATATTCACTAAAACATTACTTGGCAGTCTACTGATTAGAATCTACATTTTAATTACAACACCTGCTTTTGAAAAATAGTCAAAGACCTGTTATAGGAACATCATTTTCTTAGTCCAACAGGGAAGTTCATGATTAGAACACAGTTATATTCAGATATGACAAATTGAATCAAAAATTTGAAGAATAATTTAAATATATGAATTAAGAAACTTCTAATTTATACTGTGTAATTTTTGATAACCTTTTTGAGTTTATGCATAACAGCAACAACCTTTTTTAGGTTTTTATTAAAATTTATGAAAAATTACACAAACTTACAGGCCTTTACACAAGCTTACAGACCACAATATTTTGTGCCTTTTGCTTATGACAGTAAGCAACGTAAACAACCACATAAATGAAGCAGTAAGTCACAACTACATGAAGTTACTACAGTACCCAGTGTACATGTCACTGATTTAAGTTTGGGTTATTAGGTTCTTATTTTTAAGGTATTCTTATTCCTCTGGATTATCATTCCCCTCCCCCTTTGCTCTCTTCTTGTTCCCCTGAACCCTTTGTCTATTAGCTTATATCTAACGCTTTGTCTTTTTTTTTTTTTGTATTTTGTCATCAAAATTTTCTTTTTTTAAATTTTATTTTAAACCAAAAACATGTATTGGTACATATAATGGTTACATTCATCACATTTATTTTGTACCTGTACATGATGCATCTTGGTTCTGCCCCCTCTTCCTCACCCCTCCCCTCTGTTCCCTCCCTCCCTATTTACAGCAGGTTTATTCATAATTTTCCATATTTTCCCTTTCCCTTTTCTTTCCTTTGTTGCCTTTCTGCTTTTCCCCTTCTTTCTTTCTAGTACTCCTCTCCTTTGTATATTATCTTCCTTTTATATAATATCTATTACACCTCTTTGCCCTTATTTACAGTTATGGTTTCTCATATCAGAGAGACAATTCGATGTGTACTCATGAGTGTCTGATTTATTTCACTTAAAAGTATGTTCTCAGGGAACATCCATTTATATATGAATGACTCTAGTTTATCCTTTTTTATGGCTGTGTAGTACTTCATTGTGTAGAAAAACCACATTTTCTTTAGCCATTCATCAGTTGTTGGGCATTTAGGTTGTTTCCAAGACTTAGCTATTACAAATTGTGTTGCTATGAACATGGTTGTGCATACGTCCCTGTGGTATGACAATTTTAACTCTTCTGGGAAGATCCCCAGTAGGGGAACAGCTGGGTCAAATGGGACCTCCAGTTGCAGTTTTTTGAGGAATCTCCATATTGATTTCCTCAGTGGCTGGACCAGTCTACATTCCCACCAGCAGTGGAGGAGGGTTCCTTTTTCCCCGCAGCCCCTCCAGCATTTGTTATTGGTTGATTTTTCCATATACGCAGTTCTTTCTGGAGTGAGGTGGAATCTTAATGTTGTTTTGATTTGCATCTCTCGGATGACTAGTGATGTTGAACATTTTTTCATACATTTATTTGCCATTTTTATTTCTTCATCTGAGAAATGTTTATTCATTTCAGTTGCCCATTTTTGGATTGGGTCTTTAAATTTGGGAGGTTTAATTTTTTTGAGTTCTTTGTATATTCTAGATGTTAGACCTTTGTCCGATGGATAGCTAGCAAAAATTTTTTCCCAGTCTGTGGGTTTTCACCCTGCTCTATTGGTGATTTCTTTTGCTGTGCAAAAGCTTTTCAATAGCATGTGGTCCCAAGCACTGATTCTTTGAATTGTTTCCTGTGCAGTCTGGGTTCTGTTCATAAATTTTTTTCCTACCCCTATGTCTTCGAGGTTCTTCTTATTCTATTCTCCAGTAAATTTAATGTTTCTGTTTTAATGTTTAGATCTTTGATCCACTTTGATTTGAGTTTAGTACATGGTGAGAGACATATATCTAGTTTTAGTTTTCGACATGTGGTAAGCCAATTTTTCCAGCACCATTTGTTAAATAGGCTATCCGTCTTCCAGTGAGGGTGTGTGGTTCCTTGGTCAAAGATGAGGTATTTGAGTGTAACACTTTGTCTTTTTGTACCCATTGTCTACCCTTTTATTTTGTTTGTATTTTACCTCACTAAATGATACCATATGGTATTCCAGCTTGCGAGTGTGGTTTAGTTCACTCAACATTATATTTTCCAGGTCCATCCATTTTCGTACAAATGACTCTAGTTTGTCATTTTTTATAGCTGAATAGTATTCCATTATGTATAGATACCACATTTTGTTCATCCAACAGTCTATTGATGGGTATACAGGTTGCTTCCAGAGTTGAGCTATTACAAATTGTGCTGCTATAAACATTGTTGTGCAAGTATCTCTGTAGTATGATGTCTTAAACTCTTCAGGAGAGATACCTAGTAGGGGAATGGCTGGGTCATATGGGATTTCTACATTCAGACTCTTGAGAAATCACCATACTGATTTTCATAATGGTTGTACTAGTTTGCATTCCCACCAAGAGTGTAGGATGGTTCCCTTTTCACAGCCCCACCAGCATTTGTTATTGTTTAACTTCCTAATGATTGCCATTCTTTGTGGGGTAAGGTAGAATCTTAGAGTTGTTTTAATTTGCATTTCCCAAATAGCCATAGACGTTGAACATTTTTTCACATGTTTGTTGGGCATTTGTATTTCTTCCACTGTGAAGTATCTGTTCATTTCGCTGGCCCATTCCCCACCCCCCTGGCCCGTTTCTTGAGTGGGTCATTGATTTTATGTGTTGAATTTTTTTTGTGTTCTTTGTATATTTTAGATATTAGTCTTCTTCTGAGGAGTAGCTAGCAAAGGTTTTCTCCCATTCTGTGGGTTTTCTCTCTGCCCTCCTAAATGACTCTCTTACTGTACAGAAACTCTTTAGTCTAATGTAGTCCCATTTGTTGATTCTTGTTATTTCCTGTGTGATTGAGGCTCGGTTTAGGAAGTCCTTTCCTTCTCCTATGTCTTCAGGTGTTTTACCTATTTGGTCTTCCAGAAGGTTTAATGTTCCTGTCTTTATGTTTAGATCTTTGATCCATTCTGATTTTAATTTAGTATATGGTGAGACATATGGGTCCAATTTCATTCTTCTACAAACTGACAACCAGTTTTCCCAACACCATTTGTTAAACAGGCTATCTTTCCTCCAACGTATGTATTTGGATCCTTTGTCAAAAATCATATATTTGAATATTAGCATACTTCACAGATCTAGAGTAAACAACACTAGAATTTATATGGAAACAGAAGAAGCCTTGAATAACAAAAGCAATACTGAGCAATAAGACCAAAGCCGGTGGCATAGCAATCTCAGACTTCAAGCTATACTACAAAGCAATAGTAATAAAAACAGCATGATACTGGAATAAAGATAGACACAATGGAACAGAATCGACGACACAGAAACTTCTCCAGACATATTCAAATATATGATTTTTGACAAAGCAACAACTTTTTTAAATGCCATAAAATTTTCATATGACACTATTATCTTTTTTACACTTGCTATTTTTAATCTAAATATAAAAGTAATTACTGGATAAAATTGAACTTACTTCTCTGTGGCAATAGCCATGCTGTATCCATACAGGCTATGAACATTGTAGTGGCTCCCCCAGTACTGCATCGCATCCATGCAAATTGTTTTGGAATACATAAGTTTGTCCAGAATGTCTTGAAGAAAACATATAAGAAATATTTCTTAACAGGTGTCATTTTAATATGTATATTCCTTTTCATGATATAGTGTGTAATACCATACTTTAAAAAATAATGAAAGAAAACAATTACTCGAGTTCCACTTAAATCCCTACACTCCACTTTTGTTAAGCTGGGAAAATCATTAGCTTTATACTTACATTAGTAAGTACTAATATTTTCTAACTTTAATAATAAATAAATTCTTGAAAAATAGCCTTTAATGTGTATATAAAAATATATCCATCTCTATTATGCATTATACATTCATAGATTCATTTTCAAGCTATCTAGTGATTTATTTTTATATAATTCTAGGCATGAAATATTTTGTTTGAAAGGAAAATACTGATTTCAATATTTAAAAATTATACTAAAGATTGTGGTTTAGAAATACATGCTAGAATTTGCTAGTTAATAAGAAGATTGTCTTCAATTAATCATAATTAGATTAAAAAAAAAAAACTTTACCAGGCATAAAAGGTGGATAATTCAATTTGTTGTCATTGCACCCATTTCTTGCACCTTGAATAAAGCTGGAAACTTCATTCATGTCCTGAAGAAATATAAAATGAAAATCAGCACATTTTAAGTCATTATAAGTCCTAGAAGCAAAAGTTCTCTATTTGGTTAGAAGGATTTTGCTTTACTTACTAGAAGACATGTATACTGCCAACCTAAAAACAAACATGATTTATATAGGAGCTAACATATGCCGCTGAAATGGAACTGAGAGATTCTAAATATTCCAAATGTATTCCATTGATCTAATTTTAATAATAGATAAAACACATTCTTTTAAATTTTAAATAAATGTCTTTCTTAGTAGCTGACTCACTGTAAGTCTATCATTACACACATTACAAGAACATTTAATCATTCAACGTATTTTGCTTTGGCTGGTATTTATCTAGTTTCTACGATGTGGTAGGCATATTGCTAACAGCAATATCTGCCTACCTCACAGCTTCTAAACTCTCATGAGAAAATGAAAGTGAAGAGAAAGAGAGGTGGTAGAAATGCTGTGTTTATGGATTTTGTAGTCATTTAAGCATAGGTCCAAATTTGGTTGCATCACTTATTAGTAATATAACCAGTACCGATTAAGTAAGATTTATACTAAAAAGGAGACAGCATATAGAATTTCATATTACAATACAGGTGCTAAAAATAATACGTATTTCTTCTTTCTTCTCTGCTAGTTACATCGAAAGACTTCTATACATTTTTTACCCTTATTCTTCATATCTCTGTAATAAGCTTTCTCGACTCAAAAAAAAAAAAAAGAAAAGAAACTACCTCTTAAGTCACATCCTTGTCTCTCCATTAATTTTGTCCCTCAAAAGTGTATCTCTACTACTCTTTTCTTCTCCTATCTAAATCATGACCATATTTTAGCCAATTTACTCTTTGTTCAGGAATAAAAGTGCAGCTCCTTCCATTGTTCATTTCATTGTCAGAGATAGACAATTACTATATTTTTTGAATGGAAATACCACTAGTAAAAACAAAATGCTACAAATAGAATGGTGTCTTTCATTTCCCAAGATGATGCATATAGAGCAACACAAAAAATAATAGAATTTAAGATATTTGCTGGCAAATTTAGAGTTTGATATTAGGACCTAAATCCAAGAGTTGTCTTGGGATGTAGCCAGCAGTCAGGAGTGCCGCTGGTGAGCGTCCCCGGGCAACAGGATTAAGACCCCAACCAATTTCACCCTAAGAGGCCGAGGTTAACTTTGCAACTGTCAGCTCTATCTCTTGTGCTTCTGTGCCTTATGTTTCATATGTTCCATATCCTTGGAAACAGTTAATATTTATCTGATAATTTGATAATTGTTCAAAGAGGCTGATAGTCACTGAGAGCAACACAATAATTTTTCTAAAAAAGTAAAAATTAATCTCATAAATTACAGTTAGACATTGATTTTTCACAAAGTTGCACTATAACAACTGAACATACTTAGTTTGACGAAACCTTCTTAAATATCGTTTTTTTTCCTAATGGCAGTTATGGAAAAATCATTCCTCATCTTATTGTTCTTGAACTGTTCCCACACAAGTATCCAGATTATAGTCAGACTCTAGGGAAACCCCTCATATGATGTTAGACGAGATGCTCAAGGTAGAAAGTAGATTTCTCCTTATGATAAGGTAAATGTCATTATTTTTCAAATGTGTACTAAATAGCTATGGATGAGGGAAAATAATGTAGTTATTCTAAAACATAAAAATATCTAAAGTCATATCATGGTTGTCATTTGAAATTATCTGCAATACTATAGTCAATTTTGTTTGACTATGTCCATTAAAATGAATATATTATAGTACTGTCATACAGAGAATAAGTAGAGATAAACTAATTATTTGTCTTCATGAGTGTATCACTTAAATTATATATAAAAATTAGTAAATTTAAGTAAATGTAGCCTCATTTTAAAAATGTGTAAAATAATTTGATTTTTATAAAAATTACATGAAATGTCCAGATAATATGACAAAATAAGTTCCCAGTTATTTGTAGATACAAATGTATTCGAGTATAACTTCTCATTCAATTGTTTCCAAATACTGTATATTTTATTTCTCCTTTGAAAACTTCTGCTTATCAGATCTTTAAGGTTGAATGCAGGTAGCTCAAGAATAAAGTGGCTTGCCATGTAGGTACAAAGTGTTAGGTTTTGATCCCTAGAATCTGCCAAAAGTAAATAAATGACTAGTAACAATAATAACAACAACAACATGATCACAAAATATGCCTATGTGATCGAAACAACAGAAATTGCCTTTCAGTTTTAAAAATATTGACTAACAATTTTATTTTGAAATCACAGCTTTGGTTTTAATTATACTGAAAACAGTAGACTCATTTCTCAAGTAAAAGGATATCTCAAAAAAAAAAAGAATTCAAGTGAATTGTGCACTTTGCAAATATTTATTTTCAATTAAAATTAAGCTCACATTATGTGTCACAGTGCTTTCAATGTTTAAGCTTAAATTTCAAAACCATTAATATGGAAACTAAATTAAAAATCTAGTGAGTTGAAAAATACTTTTAAATTTGGCATAAAAGTAAAACCTCATCAGTTAAATAACAAAGGATCTTTCACTTAATACTTATTCTATCAGGAAAAATAATTGAGAGAAAGTGAAGTACTAGCGAACCAGTTTAGCAGCAGAAATTGGCAATTATTCAATAGCTAGAAGCAAAAATAACCACAGCTTTCGTAAAGCATGTATTGATTTGCTGATATTTCCTGAGTACTGAAATTACACTGATCTTCTTATTGTGTGTTTTTAAGTTTCAAGAGTAAGTTCTAAGGTGCTGCTATATTCAGGCTGTTAACAGACAGATGGTGTCTTTCTTGATGCTATTAACTTTCTCATCCTCTTTCCCCTTTGGAGATGATTTACAGTCTTCAGTGAAACAAGAAATGGAGTATTTTCTCTTTTTAACAAGCAGACTCTCTAACAAACTCTATTTAATAAACCAAAGTTTTTATAACCAGGAAAAATAAGACTACAGAAAATTTAAATTAAAAGTAATAAACACTAGCATGAAAATAAAGTTCGAGAGCAGAGGATGCATTTTTAATTATTTCTTCCTATAGCTAAAGATTTAACAGTGTGCTCCCACTGATTGAATGTTAAAAAGGAACTAAAGCCTCTTTCTCTCCCTGTTGATACCCTCGTGGAAAAACTAAAAATCAAGCTCTTTGCTAAATTCTACTTTGTAAATAGAAAAGATTATTTTCTCATATTTGATCCTCTTAACGTACCCAATATATAGATATTCATAGTAAATATTTTTAAATAAATTTTTGACTTAGTAACTAAAAATTAAAAGCATGACTAATGAATAATGAGCACTTCATGAAAGTAGAAGCAGTACAGACTTAAGCAGCTAAAGGAGATCGTTAGCACGCCAGTTACGTCTCCTGTCAGGAGACAACAGCTATGACACTTTTGAGCAAAATCCCCGTTGTTACTCTGGGTTTTATCAGGCACTTTTATAAGACAGAGAACTTTGGGGTCATGTGGTGGTTTCATTTCTCAAATGTAGTTATAGTTACCATAAATGAAATCTCTAAATCCTTGACTATCAGCAAGCTATGAATAGCTACAGATATTAAAAAAAAATCATCCAAAGAAATTTTGAAAAACTTCCAAATGTTTTCTTTGAACAAATTTACAATCTAGAAATTTGTTGTTATACTTTTTACTTTTTTATTTTATAAAAAAAGAAAATTTTATAACAAATAAGTAAATACACTACATATCATTATGTTCAATGTAGTAACTCACTACAAAACACAAACCAAAAGATTTTTACAAAAAAGAAACAGATAATAACGCAAGTTCAAATACTTTCCCAAATTACAGACCCCACTGTTACTTCTTGAGATAAAATGAAACCGACTGCCAATTTCGATTTGTTTTAGTTCATAGCTTATTAAAGCAAAAGTTTCTAAATGGTAGGAGCTTATCCAGATTCATATTGCTACAAGTGTCTTACTATTACAGACTTTCATAAATGATTTTGGAATGTGCCTGCTATAGGCTCATTCCCAAACCTCATGATGTGTTTTTCGGATAAGTTGTTAGTCATAAAGATAGAAAAACTTAGTTATGAAATTGAAGATTTTTTTACTATCAAGTTCATTACTAGAGAAGAAAATCTCACTTTATATATTAAATTTTTGTTACTTTTTAACTTGTGAACATGACAAATATGATATTTGTATGTTCTAGAAAAAATATGAGCATTTAATTTTATGTTAAATATATTGTGTGAATAATAATTCTATGCTCATTGAATAAAATCACTGGTTTAGAGCAGGTACTTACAATCCAAAGTCCATCATAGTTCACTTCTTGATGAAAAATACTGCATTCATTTCCCCACCATTCTATGCAGCTTGGATTAGTGAAATCAGGGAATACTGTTAATCCTGGCCATACCTAGATGCAAGTCATTCATATATGTGCACATAAATAAATTTAAAAAGAATTTTGAACTAATCGAAAAGCATACTAAAATTATTAGCATTATAGTATTGTATATGTTTTTATATACATGACTCATCTACCATCTAAATTTAAAATAATCTCAGACTTACTAACATGTATTTAAAGGAGACCTGTTAAAGTAAAGAAAGAAAAATACGATGATAAAGCATGTAGAAAGCAAAAAAAAAATACAAAAACAAGGAAGGAGGTTACTATTTTTGATTGCAACTAAGTTTATTGCCAAGCACCCTCTTAGTTTAGGTTAATAAACAAATTTAAAAAATGTATTCCTGTCTGATTAAAAAAAAAGTACATATCACTTTAGCTCCAAAGGTATTTGTTTCCAATACATTCAAGGAAATAAAAAAACTTTTTATATTGATTTCTTATCAACATACTTGAACATGACTTTTAATAACTGTGTATTCCAGTCTGATAAAAGAAAATATATTACTTCATTTCCAAGGACATTTTTTTCAATAGATCAAAGGAAAAACATTTTTATATTGATTTCTTGTCGATAATCTTAAGTATGACATTTAATATATTGTGTGTCAATCTTCAAACTCAGTATGCAGTTTATGGTTACTCGGTTTATATTTGTGATTATTTTACATCAAATGCCTCCTTCTAAGAATTTTTGTAAGAATCTAAATTGTATTTCATAATTTAATAGCGTTATCTTTGTAGCTCTTAAAATGATCTGGTGTCAATCTACTTTCTGTACGATTTCAAGATTATTGGAGTATTTTCTCTGTCAAAAATTTCTCTAAACAAATAAAATGTCAAATTCAAAGATGAAAACACACACGCACACACACATGCACACACACACAGGCATGCATGTGTGTGCAAGCATTTTGGCAAGTTTTGATGTAGCAGAATAGGAAATAAGAACAATACGACTTTAAGAAATATCATAGCTTACCTCTCCAATCAGTGGTGTAGTTCCATCTGACTCATTTACCCACACGTGCTGTTCATTTCCCCTCTCATAGGTCTGATATGCCGCGCCGTTGGCACGGCGACTTATAGCAATGGCAGGATCCTGACAGTACAAGTGGAGAATTATATAAAATCCACATACTTACAAATGTCTAAATATCAAAAAGTCTTAATGTACAAAATTTCATTACCAAGATGATAACGTATTTCTGTCCATGATCATGCAAATCTTTAACAAAATCAGGGAGTCCATTAAATGCAGCATTATCATAAGTAAAATCTTTCTTATCTTCCATATAGTCAATATCAGTCACTTGTGTATCCTGAAAATTAGCATAGTATTTTTTAATAAACAGTACTAGAAAAATTCGCTAATAAATTCAACCTTTAATTCAAATGAGTTTGTAGTATAAAAATAATGATTTAAAGATAAATTGATTCATATCCCTTTTATTGAAAGAAACAATGGAATTGCTTATGAAACTAGTTTTTCTAGTTCTTAAATATACAAGCATTAAATGACTATGTTTTTTGGTGATGATTACACACTCTAAATATTCATCTATATATATTCATTGACATATATATCAAGATATATATAGAGAGAGAGACAGAGAGAGAGTCTCGTGTGTAGAAAATGGTATACATTATTCAGAAAATCATTTTTAAATATTTGGATGCTAAAATAAAGTCTGTTTAAAATACTGAATGTGATTTTGTTCACTGTTAAAAATATACTGTTCTAGGAAAAATAACCATTGATCACTTATTCAGAGAAGTAAACATTTGTAACTTTCAATAGGTGTGGGCATTGATAAAATATACTTCACCATTAAAAAGTAGCATTATAATCATATATACACACACTATATATTACTGACAATTTGCTACATTTATTATGATATGACAATGTTTAACTTGAGGTATATATTCCCACAAGCTCTTTATTCTACTTACATATGGTATTCCAGCTTCCCTGTTTCTTCTTACCACTTCTTTCACTACATCTAGAGACTTGTAATTCCAGCGACTCAGCTGGAATCCAAGATTCCAGTATGCGGGCATTGTTGGCAGTCCAATGAGCTTGAGGTAAATGGACATTTAATTAGTTTTAATAAAGAGAGATATATCTGGTGTTAGTAAATAATATTAATGGACCTCTTATGTCGCTATGTCTCTAGTACTATTTAATTAAACATTGTAAATAAAGATTTTGTATTATCTTCATTCTCAATCTTTTTCCTGTTGATTGTATTAGAATTTTGTTAAGAAACATTTAGCAAAAAAAAAAAGAAAGAAAAAAGAAACATTTAGCAATTTATGTTGTCCCCATTTTTTAATTTTGTTTTAAAAAGTTATAAAATGCAGAACTCAAGAAAATAACAATTGCCAAGTTATATTTTGTCTATCATGGAAAATGTAAGGAGAGAATACAAGAATAACAGCAAAGAAATAACATGATGAGAGAAATTACACTGTCATCCCTCACTATTTTGATCAAAACTATATATAATTGTTATGGTTTGTGTCTAGATGTCCCCCCAAAGCCTCATGTGGTAAGAGGTAGCTGGATCTAGAGTGTGTAATTACTGAATTAGTCCACTGATTGGTTTGGCATGGTTCTGCTGGGATCAAGGATGTGACCCTAGGATTAAGGGTATTAAGATTAAGGGTGGGAGGACTGTCCACCCTAAAAACAGGTAGCCTGGATAAGATATAAAATACAGGAAGAAGCTGGTTAGCCCCCTTTTGCTTGCATTCCTTGCTTACCTGGCTGCCTTCTACCTGTCTGCTATGCCATCCTGCCTCGGACCCAGCTGATTGTAGGCTGAAACCTCTATAAACTGTGAGCCAAACAAACCTTTCTTCCCCTAACTTTGGGTGCCTGGGATTTTGTCCCAACGATGAGAGAAAAGTAACTAAGACAGTAATCTAGACCTTTATTGCCTATTCTCAGTGTTAAAAATTAGACTCATCCTTTTGATTTATTTCCCCAAATTAAATCATCAATAAGCAATGATTTAGTATATAGTACAAAAAAATCTAACTTCTGAATTCAGCTGTCTTGCATTAAAAATGATTTTAAAAATGTAGACATTTGAATATATATATTTTGCCTTATATATGGGGAAAACATCATTAACTCATATTTTTAAAAATGGTAAGATTTATAGGCTGGGGATTTAGCTCAGTCATTAGAGTGCTTGCCTCAAAAGGACAAGGCCCTGAGTTCAATCCCCAGCCAAATAAATAAATAAATAAATAAATAAATAAATAAATAAATAAAAATGGTAAGATTTATCTGGGCATATTGGTGCTCAATTGTAATCCAAGCACCTGGGAGGCTGAGGCAAGAGGATTACACACTTTTGCCCTGCCTGGGCAACTCAGCAAGACCCTGTCTCAAAATAAACATAAAAAGGAATAAGGAAGGATATAGCTCAGGGCAAAGGCTCTTAGTTCAATACCCAGTATCAGAAAAAAATAACATTTGAAATATATTTAGCTCAGACTCTCCAGATACATAAAGCAGTATTTAAATATATTTACTTGTTAGGTGAAGAAAATATAATAGAAACCAATTTTATATAAAATAAGCCTGAAACATACCTGTTGATACTGTTGAACTACTTGTTCTGGCGAATCTCCTAGAAAGATGTAAAAGTCCAGAATGCCACCAATAACTCTGTAAGTTACTATTGGAGTTGGCTGGATAAAAATCTCTGCAAAACAAAAACAGTAAAGGTACATATAAATAAAAAAAAAGGTGCTTAGCAATAAAAACAATTGCGGTATACATGTAAAGTGCTTTTTTTAACCATACTATTTCACACTATTTTAAATAATCAAGAGAAAATTAGATATTGAATGTATTAATAACATTAAGAGAAAAGTAGGATGCAGCCATGTATAAAACTCTAATGGCCCAGAATTCCCCTGACAGAGTTGACAAGATCGCTCCTGGAAATTGCATAGCAGGGATAAAGATTAGACATTTTAGAACAAACAAGATCCTTTCTCAAATTTTCTTTCTGAAATCTGTTATTTCAAGATTGTCTGAAAGACTGAATTGCTGCAAATTAATTTACAAGAAGAAAAAAATTGAAAGTTTCATTTTAACTCTTTTATGTGCAATTGACTGGATAACCACATAAAATACTGCTCCTTCGAGAACATTAATCTTCACAAATTTTATTATCACTATTTCACCTATTAAATAGATATTTCACTCACAACATTTTTAAAGACCAAAAGATTTTACTTTACTTGAATTCTAATAAATCACAAATTGCTCTTATTTCTGTCACATAGAAATCTTTCTCTTTTTTTTTACTGGTAATAGCCTTTTAACTCATCTTGACAAATATGCTGTGAGAACAGGGATTGCTAATTTGTACAGATGTGTTTCTACATTGCTCCTAAAAGCAAAGAATACTTTACCCAAAATAGAAAATTGATATGCAAAAATTAATTGTGCACTAATTTCAAATTGTCTGGCATCTAATGTCTAAGACTGGAATAAGGTGAGCATTTAAATGCTGAATCTCATTTTACCATATGATCAAATAAATTGTTCTTACCCATTGCATTGCTATTCATTAAAAACACACCAAATGACTTTCCTGAAATATCTTCGATGCTCATGAAGAATGTATGATGACCATATAAATTATGATTATTCTATAAGGCAAAAATGTGAAAATTAAAATTTCAAGTATTTTTGGAGTAAAGATTAACTGTTAAAATGACCTTTACCAACTTATTTGTTCCTATTATTTTACTCCTTATATTTTTATGCTAATTTCCTTACTATATATATCAAACATTGTAGCACAAATAGTGTATCTTTTTAATTAGCTATTTATTCTGGCTAATGTCATGTTCCTTCACTAGACCTTATGTATGCCCACAGGACACACAGATAAAGATCATCAAAGGATTTTTGTAGTAGATTTGTTGAGAGTTGATGACGATCTGAATTACTGAAGGCCACTTGTAAAGACACTGACAAGATGAAAGGAAATAGACTCCTTAGTTAATTTGATATATGACTTTATAAAAAAGAATGTATAGAAGAGAAGAACAAGGTACTTAGCCTGCTATTTAACACAGATAGCAATGCTGTCAATGGAGTTGGGGAGAATTTATTAGTAGTTCTGTACCAAGGACTCTTAAAACAATTGCTCACATTCATTTTTGAGAATGGAATAGTCAACAATGGCATATATATAACATGTATAACATATATATGATTATTGTCATACTAAAATGTAAAAAATGAGTAATAAAGCAAAGATGATCCCTGCATAGAGGAGTTTAAAAGAAGTCCTTATGAGGTGAAGATTCAGATGTGCCTTCAATGATATATTTTATGAATAATAAACTACCTCAAGTTTCAGAGAGTAAATCAACTCCTTTCCAAAAATTTGAAGTTACAGAAGATTGTCATGTAGCTTAGAAAGAAGTGCATAAATACGGATGAAATGGCATCCAAAATATAGGAATACAATAAGAAGGTGATTGTAAAATAAATAATAAATTATGAAAGTCAAAATCAAAGGAAACTATTCATAAACTGTAATGACCTGTTCAAACATTCATGAAATCTGTTAGTAAATAAATTTAGGATTTAGCTATGAATCCTCACCCCTCAAGTATACAAGCTTCTGCATTAGGTATCATTGATGGCCAAATAACTTATTGTTACCAATTGTTACTTAATTGGTAAAAAGTTATTTGGCCACCAGTGATACCTAATGAATATATCAAATAAATGATGATTTGAAACAGGCAATTTAATCCAATATAATGATTTCATTTATAAAAAGAAAATTTCTTACATCACCAGGAAGCTCATCTCGTGTAAAGATGGGCCAGGTTTTCCAATATAAATCATGACGAAATCTCTTATGAATATGTTCCCCAATACCATAAATATATTCAGTAGGAAGTCTGGTTGAAATCTGTAAATACTGATTAGAGTATACCAAAGGACCAATGCTGGTATCAAATCTGAACCAAGAAATAAAGAAATAAATGATGTAGAAACATAAAATATTCCATCAAATATGGGTTTATGTTAACATCATTCAGAATACTTTATTTCAAAGAAAATTAGTTTTTATATGTGGTCACATTTTATGAAAATACAAATTTATACCATCATCAGAGTTTCTTTATTAATCAATATAACTTTCTTCATGATCACGTATACAATTTTTCCACATGCATTCTCTCCTTTATTCATCATCACAACCATAACACAAACCTACAATTATTTACCCATTTCATAGATAACAAAAACTGGAAGAATAAAATCAAGTTTTCAACAGGTCCTAACTATAGACAAAAGAGCCAGGTTCCAGGGCTCTTCTGCACTCCAGGAACTCAGTTTTATAATATAGTATTGTACTGGCTTTCACACCACTAATATACGTACTAAAATTGACTTCTATATCAATTTCTTCCACAAAGGAAAATGGTTTTATATTTATGCAGATCTAATCTCTACTATATGAAATTTTAAACCCTGTTTATTGCATTTAATATTTTTTTACTTTTGTTGGCAAATTATAATTTTATATACTTATGAAGAAAAATGTGATGCTTTGATGCACGTTATCGAATGACTGAATCAATCCAGTTAACATAATCATCACTCTACATATAACCTTAAAGTATATTCTTTTAGCAATTTTGAAATATACATGAAATTATTATTACTTCAACTTATGTGCAACAAATTGTGAAAGTTTACTTTCCTGTCTATCTGTTTGAACAAAATCTCCTTATGATCCACCCATTAGTCCCCCAGGTGCTAACTCTAATCCTAACCACCATTCTGCCTTCTGATTTTGAGTTTTCTAGATTCCATGTGTGAGTCTGTACAGTACTGTCCTTTTTGGGCTGGCATATATCAGCTAGAATTTAATATTTTTATTGTATATCACAGAGCTAATTGTAAAATTATTAAATTGCTTTCAAAGAATATAATTTCTGAAATTCTTGATTTTGACCTTTGCTTAATTGACATTCTTGGGAACGCTACAGCATTTTTCTTGAAAATTGTCCCAGTAAATTTCTAAATTCCTTGCGCCTTTTTGTTCCCACCATCCACCTGATACATTCTAAGTGAAGATGTTCAGCCTAGATTTAATTTAGTAAGTATAAAAATATTTTAATGTTTCCATACAAGTTAATACATCACCGAACATTAAGCATTTAACAATACAAACTGGAAGTACAATGTGATAAATGAGGACAACATACAGTAGCAACTCTACAAACATAAAAATATAGTCAAGGTTATGATTATGTCAGTCTGTTCACCTTCACAGTTCACCCCAGTTCGTATTTTCACATCCTTCATGTTGCAGGGCCTTTCATGAGCAGGACACAGGATCTTTTTATCATTAGAATCCTTACAAAGTTCTGCACCAACTTTCTTATCAGAAAAAATGTTATTCTTTATGGCAATGTTGTGATATTAAGATATTCCTATTCCATAACAGTAGAATAAGATGGACATGTTATTTAAATATGTATAAAGATAAAACAAAATCTCTGCTTACAAAGTTTTTCTGTTGCTTTTTCTGATAACTTTGATGCTGAAAGGATTTTCTGTAACCTGCACATCATACAGTGTTTCAGAAGCTCCAGGTCCAGTATGTGCCTTTACAAACTGATGAGGTACTTCATATCTTCTATTATCTGGATCAGTAATCTGCAAAGATGTAAATAAATTAACTTTGCATCGTTCAAAACTATTATTTCACTTTAAAATTTTGAATTACAAAGTGAAAATTCATATAGAAAATAATATTTAGTAAATTTATAGAAGAGCTGTTCTTTTAGTCACAACCTAAATTTTTTTTTGGGGGGTGGGGGTGGTGCTGGGGTTCGAACTCAGGGCCTTGTACTTGCAAGGCAAGCACTCTAACCACTGGGCTAAATCCCCAGCCTGGTGCTTTTTAGTTTTAATCTCCTTAGTCTCACAGGGATTTTAAATGTTGTTTTAAGTATTTCAGGACTGGAGATATAACTCTAGGTTGATCACTTGCCTAGCAGGGCCCTAGCATCGCAAAAGTGAATAAATACATAAAATTTTAAATTCACTTAATCCCTATGAAATTGTGGTAAAACGAAAACATCTTCAGGAAGAAGAAGGAAGAGGAGGAGGAAGAAGAAGAAGAATAGGAAGAAGAGAAAGAAGAGGAGGAAGAAGAGAAAGAGGAAGAGGAGGAAGAAGAAGATGAGGAGGAAGAGGAGGAAGAAGAATAAGAAGAGGAAGAAGAAGAACAGGAGGAGGACATACTACTAAACTACATGCTAAAAAAAAAAACAGTACAGAGTATTTTTTTTAAATCAAGTGAAGAGACAGGTATGGTGGCGTACACCTGTAATCCAGCATTCTGGGAGGCTGAGGCAGAAGAATCCCAAATCCAAGCCCAGACTGAGCAACTCAGTTGCTTACCAAGAATTTCTCTCACGATAAAAAATAACAAAAGGGCTGCAGATGTAGCTCAGTGTGAAGGTCCCGGGTTCAATACCCAGTACCAAAAATAAATAAAATAAAGCAATGAAACAACAAGCCCTAAAAATAGTAGTAAGTAGAAATTATATTCTTATGGCACTATTAACATTTTTCTAAAATTAAAATGTAAAAAAGTATTCCACAATACCCTATAGTTACAACACAAAAAATACTAACATTTATTCAGTATTTACCCTCCTTAAAATAGTGTACCAAATACTTTACATGGACTCTGTTACTTAAAATTTTCAAAACTAATCATAGAAGAAGTTATTATTCCTACACCGTATTTGAGTAAACAGGTTTGAGAAGTGTAATAACTACAAGCAACTAGTCTTTTGCTTTAAAATAAATATTTCTCAAGAAGGAAAATCTATTGATAAGCCAAAAAGTATGTTCATAAGGTATGTTTTATTATTAAATCTTCTTCAAAAATATCAGAAACCAAACCTTGAACCGGAAACGATTGGGTGTCTGATTTTCAGTTGTGAGGAGTACGTTGTTAATGTCATTTCCAAATAGAGTAGGAGAAGATGTCCTACCCAATTGGACTTCGAGTCCTTCAACCAGGAAAAAAAAAAAAAAAAGCAGGCATGAATTAATTTATTGATAGAGATAGCAACTGTTAAATATCTTTGTACATATAATAATGTATTTACCACAAATAATGAGTGCTTTTTTACCTTGGAAAATACAATCAGGAAAAAAAAATTAAATGCTCAATACTGTACACTTCATTTAAACATTTTGGTGTATATCTTACTTGATTCTATTTAAATATTTTTTTCAAAGACAACTTTTAAATTTATTTTTCACTTGGAATATTTTATATTGAACCTTGTACTTCTCACCAGTATTTGTTGTTTTCCTCTCAGTCACATAGTAGCCGTGATTATCTACGAAGAAGCACCAAGGAATAACAGAATTATTCCACGGCCTCCAACAGCAGCCTCGCTGGGCACACAGGACCTGATGAGATAGTTTAAACGAAGAGTTCAATCACTGTTATTGTCAACAGTGCTAAGTGCTATTTTTCCAATGAACGAATGTTTTATTTCTTCAAAGATATAACCTGCCAAAATATCACTTTTTTTTAAATTCTTTTCACTGGGAAGACATAAAAACACTGGATAAATTAATTACAGGAGATCAAATATCTATGCTCTGGGTTTTGATTTGTCAAATGAATGATTCCATACATAGCATTGTAAGATCATATTTGTAAGGTTCTTGCCCTCTGGGTACTTATAATTTACTTCCTTGTCAAGGTGTTGATGAAGAAGACTTGAAATGCTTATTTTCTGCTTGGTATACATCAAGATTCAGATGAAGTTATCAAGACAAAAATGCGTACCTATATTTATTTCCACAAAAAATTTTAAGATATGTAGTTCAGCTGTTTTTTAATTTAACAGTTAACTATTTTATCTCTTCTAACTAGTTTATATGCCAAATGTCACAACTAATCACTGAAAATGCATTCAATAAATAAAACAAAATGCTGAATTTTCAGCAATTTTATTATCTGTGTGGAAAGTTTATGGACAGGGAAAAGAATCACGAATACCTATGTAAAAGTTGAGAAACATGTTGATACTATGCATTAAAATGTATTTTTAAAAATCTACTTAATATTAAAATTTAACACTGTGTCATATATTCATAATTTTATTACCTGTAGGGTTATAGATTTTTGCTATATCTCATAAAAATAAGTTAAAAATACCATATTCAGCTGAATAAAGTACCTTTTAAATTTTTTATTAGTACGTCTGTGCAGTACATAATTGTCACATTAGTAAATGTGCATAACACATCTTAATTCTTTCATTTTAACCTCTCTTTTATTTTCACTTTGAATAAAAATGGCTTTAGATAAACACCCAGCACCCATACATACATGTATGCATATATATATATATATATTGCAAATATACATACATGCATATATAGATATATATTCATACACATACATTGCAATTGGATCAGACCATTCTGGAGTGGGGATACCTATCAGAACCTAAAGTATGTGTCGCTTTTACACAGGCAATTTTACCACTAGCTTAACTATAAAAATGTTCCCATTAATGCAAATACATTAATAAACAAAAATTATAATTTACAGCAGTCTTTCAGGGGTAGATATAAAAAAATTAGTACAAAATAAAATGGTAGAAAATTAGCTATAGCTGTAGTGATTTGAAAAGGTGTAAAGGTACTATTTTAAAAAAGAAAAGAAATAAGCACAGTATAATCACATTTTGACAAAGTAAAACATAGTAGATGTGCATTAAAATTCTCAAAATACACATTATTAGTTTTCTGGGGCTGCCATAATATTAGTGGGGAAAAAAGGTGAATTAAAACAATAGCTCTGGAAGCAAGAAATCCTAATTTGAAATGTTAGGAAAGTCATGTTTCTTCTAAAAGTTTTAGAGAAGAATTTGCCCTTATCTATAGATAGATTGTGGTGGCTCCTGGCAAACCCTGACATTCTTCGGCTTATAGGTGCATTGCTCCAATCTCTGCGTTGGTCATGTGGCTTTCTTCTCTGTATATAGCCCTCTCCTCTTATAAGAGCACCAGTGATTAGTTTATGCCACTTCATAATCCAATATGACTGTACCTTATCTAATTATATCTGCAAAAATCCTATTTCCAAATAAGGTACTTTCTGAGAATTCAGATGGACATCAATTTTTGGAAGATATAATTTCTTTCACTGCATATATATAGTATTTTTTAAAATTTATTTTATTTTAATGGTACATTTTAGATGCACATAGTGATAACATTCATCATAGGGGATTTGTACCTGTACATGATATATCTTGTTGTTTCTTTTTTTCCCATTCCCCTCCCCTCCCTTTTCACTGCATATATAAATCAAAGTATTAGTGTTAAACTATATATTTCCTCACTGCTTTGTAAATATTACTAGTTTTAGTTTATTTTATGATAATTTGGGTATTTATGTAAGTTTATTTATTGTCTTGGTCAGTTTTCCTGTTGCTGAGACAAAACATCTTACACATACAATCTAAAGCAGGCAGGTTTAATCTGACTAATGATTTCAGGAGTTGAGTTCATGGTTGGCTGGCCACAACACAGAAGAACCATGGAAGAAGGATGTGGTAGAGTGAACATGCTAACTTCATGATAGCTACAAATAGAACACCGTGAAAGAGTGCCAGCAAAAGAAATATCCTAAGTAATATTACTAGTGATCCATCTCCAATTCAACCCCATTTTCTAATAACACATTAAACTATAAATGAGTATAGCATCCCCATAATCCAGTCACCTCTCCAGGAGTCTCTTAATCTAGTCAAATTGACAATTAGGATTAACTGGCACAAATCTACTCCTCGAATTCACAATTACCCACATTTCCTTAAACCATCTTTAAATTCCAAATAAACACGATAATACGTTAATAATTCCACTTAGCATGATACAATTATTGTGAATGAAACTGAACGTGAATTAATTCCTTCCTCAATGTCTTAAAAGTTCCAGCATTGATCAAAAATCCAATTCAAAGACACCTCAGAGACTCAAGGCTAATTTTACACTAGAACCTCTTTTAAAATCAAAATAAAGCTACATATTCTCAGGACTAAATGGCACAGGGTTAACATTCCCATCCCCAAAAGAAGAAATATGAGGATAGAAAAGAATTGGATCAAACCATGACCAAAACCTAGAAATGCAAACATTAATTTCTGTAACCCTGGGACTGGCATCTGAGATACAGGGTTTTGCTATGTGAGTTCAGTTAGCTTGGGCAGCCCCACAACTATGGCCATGGCAGTTGCAGCCCATGTAGATTCTTTCTTAGGCTGGCTCCCCTTGCATTCTACCGATTTTGACAACGTTCTACATTTCTGAAATCTCTGACTCCCCGGGGTCTCCACTGTACTTACAGAGTCATTCCCACAGCTTCATACATCCCTTCTCAAGGGCACATTGCCTGGCCTCCAAGGCCTTCTTTTGAAATCTGTGTGGAAGCCTCTACAACCCCATAGCTCTTGTAGTCTACAGATCTGTGAAACCTACATCTCAAAGATGATACCAAGGTCTGCCACCAGTTTGAGCAGTAGCCAAGCTCCTTGGAATATAACTATGGTATTCTCTGAGTGACCAAACGGCTGAGTACATTGAAATCAGTCTTGGGGAATTAATTCCTCAAGTAGTCCTTCTCTGGCCTGGGGCCCAGCAGCTCTCTTCTCAAATGAAAAGTTTACACTTTGGCAACTTTCAGCCTGTAACAGGTGGAGTCTTACTGACATCTGAAATGTTGTTAAGGCAAATTTCTCCTGTCTAGGTTAAAAGTACTTAGTGTCTTTTTCATGGCATTGATCTCTTCAAAAAACACACACTCTTTGGACCCAAGTTTGAACAAGATTCTTTTTGAACCAAGTTTTTTTCAAATCCTTTGGCTTTACTTTATGCTCCCAATTCTTTTTTTTTTTTTTTTAATTAAGAGAAGACAATTTATTTAAAAGTGGTGAAAAAGGGGGAAAGGGAGATGACAGATAGCTACTCAATGAGTAGGGAGTTTTTGAAAGTAAAATACTCCTATGCTCCCAATCCTTGCTGTAAATCTGGCTAAAAGATAGTAAGTAGTACATTTGCAATAGCTTGAGATTTCCTCCACCAGATCAGTTAGTTCACTGTCCTTAAGCTTAGCTTCCCACAAAGTCTCAGGACATTGGCAAAATATAAACACATCTTTTAGTGAGAGTGTAACACATATGGCCTCTAGTCCAATTCCTAACAGATCCCCTGTTCCTGTCAGGAACCTCATGAGCCTGGCCTTAACTGTCTGCATTTCCATCAGCATTCTGCTCTTCTGAGCTCTGATTAGAATGACCTATCAAGGTTTGTTTACAAAAGCCTAGGCCTTCTCTAGCCTACATCTATAAACCATTCCAAACTCTTCATGGAAACCAGTTCCAATGGCTTCTGAAACACATGGTCAGGTGTAGTCAGAGCCATGACCCCACTTCTCCTGTACCAGTTGTCTGCACTGGTCTGTGTGCCCATTGCTAAACAAAATATCCAACATCTACAACTTACAGAAGGAGAGGTTTAACTTAGCTTACAGTTTCAAGGGTTCAATCCATGGTTGGGAGTCTTAAAAGCAAAAATATTAATGATGGGTGTATGGTGGGGCAAAGCTGCTCACTTGTGCAGTAAGCAGGACACTGGGGAAGAGCACCAGCTTCCAAAGGAGCACCCCCCAATCACCCACCTCCAAATGGGTCCCATTTCCTAATAGCACATGTAGATATGCATATCCATGCGACCAATCAACACAGCTCCATTATGACCCAATCACCTCTCCAGGGGTCTCTTAATCTAGTCAAATTGACAATTAAGATGAACTGGGATAGTTACTATTCTTATTTTTCAGAATTTTAGGAATTTTCAACAGTATTTTTCACTCCTTATCTAACTTCATCCTTCTTTCTGCTTCATTTGTAAAACCACAAAAATTAAAACACATTAAGTAGACATTAATAGATTTAACTAAACTCTAGTAGGTAAAAATGTAACCAATATGTCATATTCTTCATTACAGTTGTGTATGATTATGTACATATAAAGTACTAAAATTACAGGTTAATACCCAGAAGGTACATTTTGGATTGGCTAATTGTTATAAAATGAATTCTATCCTTCTCAGATTCATATATTGAAACTCTAAGTACCAATATGATTAGATTTGGAGATAGTACTCTGAAGACAAGAGTTAAGGTTAAATTAGGGCAATAAATAGGGGGCCTTAGTCCTATAGATACGGTGTCTTTATAAAGAGAGAGAGAAACCAGAGATTTCTCCCCCTCTCACATGCAAACAGAGAAAACATTATGTGATGGTACAATAAGAAGCAGCAGTTTACCAGCCAGGAGTAAAGGTCAACTCTGGCGGCTCCTTCATCTTGACTTCTAACCTCCAGAACTGGGAGAAAATAAGTGTGATTGTTGAAGTAACTCAGTCTCTTGTATGTTTTTGTAATGACCTGAGTTGACTAATGTACTCTAGGTAAAATGGTAACTGTTTTTTAAAATACCATTCTAATTATATATTCCATATTTTCTTACTGTTATTCAATACGTGTGCATGTTTTTCTAATTAAAAAGCAAGTTATATATACAGTAAATTTAGCATATCCAATTATTTTCTATTTTTTCAATCATAATCTATCTTCATATATATATAAACCCAAAAGAATTATTATAGTTAAAATTTAAGAAAATTTTAAAATAATCCTTTTAAGCAAATTAAATATCAACCAGCTTACTTGGACTACATAATATTTATTTGAATGTTACTCTTGTCATACTTAGAATTTTAAGTGTGTTTGTATTAAGAAAATAAATCATTTTTAGATGATCACTTGAGATGATAGAAAATTAACACTTGAGCAATTTTAAAGAATCTTCCAAAATATTGGTGACAAAATATTTATGAAGTTATATAACTATAAAGTGAATTTTATAAAACATGACTGAGAGCTTAAGTAAAGTTTGCATTTGAAATATGCAACATCTAGGGAGCAAAAGAGAAAACAATTATTCTTGTTCTCTTCTGAATGTCAGACAGATTTTACATTTTCATCTTTTCATCATCTGTTTTTAACCAACTTTCTGTGGTAGAAAAGTATTATCCCCATAATATCACTCAGTTAGAGAAAATCACGAGATGTTGGTTAATGAATAGTGACTGTTGTGTTCACAGAATATGAGCTAATGTTGAACTTTGAAAACCACAGTTTTAATTCAAGCTTTCCTTCTCACCTAGTAGGAGAATGAACTGATATACTCACTTAGCATTGAAAAAATTCTCCAAATTTCTATGTAAATCTAAAGTTTAACTAATGAGAGTTGGTTCAATACCAGAAGCTTGTCAAACATATTTTTTTAGATTCCAGTTTTCCTAGTTAAAATATCAAGTCAGCACTTACATCCGTTTGAGAACTGAGGATGTAGCTCAGCAGTATAATGCTTGCCCAATATGCACAAGGCTCTGGGTGTAATACCTGGTACTGAACGAAAGCGATCCATTCGAGATGTGCTAAGCCAAATTTTAAAATACGTTTACTTGGTTTTCTGAAACGGCAAAAGTAAAGACTTTCTTTTTTCATTTTTAAGTTTATTTCACATTGCAAACATTCCTTAGCAACCTAACAGGTTAGGTTGACGTTAAAGACCAATAACAAGCATGAGTGAACTATCAACTTTTAAGTATTGTTGCCCTGGAAGGCCCTTGCAGTTCATATTGTTTTTAATGGAATTATGCTTCAGTAAATTCTTGAGGATATAACTAAAAAGAATACTTGGCCATTTCTCTTAGCGTATCAGTGAATACTGTTATCCATCTTTTATCAATCACTGGGTAGGCTACAATGCCTGTTATTTCTAAAGTTTGCCAAAGAAACATTGCATCTATTTGCAATTTCTTTGTCAAATTAACTTGAAAATTATGTGTTAACTATGATGTAACAAAGTTATACTAGGACTAATAGAAATTTTATAGTTCATTTTGTTATTCTGTGTGTGGTGGAGGAGATTGGAAGAGGCAGGATTTAGACTTGCATATTACAGATTTAGCAAAATGTAGATATACAAGATATAGTCATATCATGTAAATATACAGTATACACGCACACACACACTCATCCAGTGACCTTTATTCCCACACAGTTTTATGAATAAAAAGTCAATTTAGGGTTACATCAACCCAATCAGCTACCCTTAATTTTCTCCATTATGCTTCTTCTCTCCTAATTGTTAAAAAAAAATTAAAAATGAGTGTTAATTTCCACAAACTCTTTTTAATACCATCATTATAAACATGCTAAAGGAATAAAGATGTGTTGACTCAAATATTTCATATTTCCAAAGGTTATTTTTTAAAGAAGTAGATATGAAAGGTCAGACTTGCATGAAATTTTACAACATTAACGGCAGCTTGTTAAACATGGATGAATATTAACTTATTAATCTGAATTGAACAGAGGTGCAGAAAATCAAGGTCAGTAAAGTCAATTATCTATTTTCTGTTTATACTAAACTACAATAAAGAAATACATTCAGCCACGTTTATGTCTAGGGCTTTCACAATATAGATTTATCCAATTATAAGCCATATTCTTAATATGAGTACTTATATACTCATGAAAGTTGTGAGAAATGTTTTTGCAGACCTGAGTTGGAGATTGTTCCGGAATGCAGTTTATTCTCTCATTGATGGGATCATTGACGTCAGCTGGACATCTTCCTGATTGTGGAGAGGAAGTTTCTAGGGGAGGAAGAAAGTTAAATAAAACATGATATTAAATGTTTCTTATGGTTTTGTCAAATATCACGTAGTTTATATCGAAAGAATACTTGAATTCATGTATAATGAAAATAAAAATTTTCTTGCATTTTCAAAAATTCAAAAATTCAATGACTTGAATGGGAAAGATCAGAATAATATTTTAAAATATTATAGCCTTCAAATTCTAGAAATTAAGAACTTTTAAAAATGTAAAAGCAATTATTTAATTGGTTTTTAACTTTTCCAAACTGTATTTCTTTTTTCTTTGTATATCATTTTAGTAACTGTTTTATCTCATTGTATGAAATTTAAATTTTCACTGAAAAGTAAATTACAGTTAACAGGTGAAATTTGTAAAACTTTTTCAAGCACTAACAATTAGAACATAATATTTCATAAGAGTCTAGAACCTTGTTGACTGCTTCTTCAAGAAAACATAATACAGGGCTGGGGATTTAGCTCAGTGATTAGAGTGCTTGCCTTGCAAGCACAAGGCCCCGAGTTCGATCCCCGGCACCACCAAAAAAAAAAAAAAAATATATATATATATATAATACATTCACAGAAGGTCCTATCATAGGTTAAAATAGAAACAAAGTGTACATTCACAGATTATTTACGATCTTTGTTTTACAGATTAAAAAAAAAGATGGAGAAAGTTGGAATCAGAAAGGGTTCAGAGAAGAGGACAATAAATCAGAGAAGAGAAAATCTGGAGAGAGAAGATGCTACGAAGAGAATAATTTAAGTAAAGATCAGAAAGCTAGGAACAAGAAAGAAAAAATGAATTAAACTCTGTCCAAGGCAGAACATTTTAGCGATCCCATGTGTGTTCACAGCACAGAGAACAGTCAGTTACTGAAGGAAGGTAAGAAATAACAGCAACAGGATTAGGTTAGAATATAATGAGAAATATCCTTTTCAGCTCTGACTTAGTAGAAAGAGGATGATGAAGAAAGAGAACAAATTCGGTCAATAGCAGTATACAGCAACTCTAAATCAGTACAGAAATATTCAGAAAAAATCATTGCACACGTCAATTCTCGACTCATCCTCCCTCTGATATCCTGTGTCATACAACCTCTTTCTCTTAAAAAAAAAAAAGTGCTTTTTGAACCAAGATGGAGAGAGAATTTTCCACATTAATCCACCCTCGATGGAAATTGCTAAGGACCGGAGCCCAACCTAGGCTTCCCCACGAATGAGAATATCATCACTGGTAATAACAGGCAACAATTCCACCTTGTATTGATAACTTCATTTTTAAACCACTTTCTCTTTTTTCCCATCACTTAATTACAGAAGTTCATTAATGGCAAAACACAGGAATTCCTTAATTACAGTCTCTTTTCATTGACATAACCAGAACAAAAAGGATACAAAAAAATTGCACCAATTGTGTCATTTATTCTAGATATATTTTCACTTGCTTCATCTCTCAAAGATTATTTTAAATCCATGACTTATATGAAATAACTTTTTCTTAACTTCATTATAATATATAAAATTCTTACTATTACTTACCATCAACGGCTGATGTGTTAGTTGCTAAAATAACAACAAGGGCAATAGCTATTATTGTAACTATGACAAAGAGGAAAATCAGCAAGATTTCTAGTCCACTGAACTTCTTCCTTGCCATCTAAAGAAAGAAAGGAATTTGTGTTTAAACTGTACAATAAACAGCTACAATACACCATTGTCATAGAATTATAGGCATTATTTTGTTTTGCTAAGCTTGATGCATCATTGCAGCTTTATCAGTTTAAAATCTAAAATGAAAATATAAGAATATGTACAACTTAAGTAAAAGGAACAAATTAATGGTGCACATTACATAGTACACTTAGATGGAAAAGCAGGAAAAATTTTTCCGAGCTGATGTGTCTTGCCCTCTTATTTTAAATCATTTTTCAGGTCAAAGAAACCTTCCACTTGCACTATGCTTTTTAATTTTCAAAAATTTTAATACTATGAAGGAGATGTACTTATTTACTGTACTTTATCAATTAGAAACTTCAAGCTGAAAGAGAATAAATTAAATATCAAAGTAAAATAATTCACTTCTTTCTACTCGAAATCACATTCATGTCATCTAACACTGTCTAATATGACAAATTTTTGAAAAAGAATATATATATATGCTAGAAATGTAAGAGTTGCTGTTTCAAATGTTTAAAACTATATGATTGACAAGTTCTTCCTTTAAATAACAAGTAAAATACATCAAACACTAATATCAATCAAATTTTCTTCTTTGGTACTTGGGACTGAATCTAAAGCCTTCACACTGGGCTACATCTTTAGCTATTTTTGTTTCGCTTTGTTTTGTTTTGTTTTGTTTTCTTTCTTTCTTTTTTTTTTTTTTTTCAAGAACAGTTTCACTAAGCCACCAGGTTCCCCAGAGTGAGCTCCAATTGCGATCCGCCTGCCTCAGTCTCCTTGAGTGCTAGGATACAGCTTTTGTGTCACTATGCCCTGCTCATATATTTACTTTTAGATAACATTATGTATTTGAGATAACATACAGAAAATACCTAAATGTAGGTTAGCAAAGAATTCTTAAATCATTGTCTAAAATCTTATTTAATTCTGACCATGTACTCTCATGCTTTTTCCTAATGTTCAAGTTTCCATAGATTTTCCATTATATATGCAGGGCAAAATCAGAATTTCCATGATAAATTATTTCATAAATTTCTGATTTTAAAATCTTTTATTAAAGCTGGGTGTATTGGCCTACATCTGTAATACCAGTACAACACTCTTGCCATGAGTTCGAGGCCACCTGGGATACGTAGTGAGTTCAAGGTCAGCCTGAATCTCATAGTGAAATTCTGTCTCAAAAAAAAAAATCATTTTTATTCGTTTTGTTTTGTGTCACTGTGTTCCCCCCACCTGTAACTGCTGGTTCTCATACCTAATTGAACCTAAAAACATCTTTTCTCTAACCTATACTTTTCTTCCACATCCAATCATTTAGTAAGTCTATTCATTTGGTCTTTGAAGTATTTTCAGAGTTGTATCCTCATTCTACCCCTAAAACTGCAACACATTTTTTGAATAATGTGTCACCTCCTTATATGCTACTGAATCCTTCTTCATCCCTGCCCAACTACTTTTCTGCTTAAGTTCAGATTAATGGCTTGTTCAAATATCCTGGTTTGTGTGATTACACTCATGCTCTTGCAGTCAGAATTAATTGAACCTTTCTGTGTTTTGCAATAGCACACAGCATATCTATTGAAATTATTTATGATAATTCAATTTTCTCTACTAGATTATTATATTCTTAATAGGAAAATTATGAAAGTAGTTCAGAGATTGATACTGAAAAAGCACAAGCTTAATTTTGAAATATAAATGAATATTTGAAAATAAGCTTTCAATTTGAGCATATCTTTTCCCATGACAGATACGTGAGTTTAAATGTATATCGCATCAATATTATTCAAAGAAATTAAATAGTATGCTAAACTGAATCAAAGCAACAGATGATACATGAAGTTTCTAAAGTAGTAAAGGCAATTGCTCGACGTTATGCCAGAAAATGGAAACAAAGCTTTTGCAAATAAGGAGGGAGGAGGGGGGAAAGGGAGGAGAGGGGAATGGAAAAATAAGCAGCAGCAAGATATATCATGTACAGGTACAAATCCCCTATGATGAATGTTATCACTACATACATCTAAAATGTACCATTAAAATAAAAATTTTAAAAAAGGTTAAAAAGTCATATTTAATGTGTAACTTTAAATGAATGTAAATCTCACTTAAAACAATGTCCTACTTTTTCGTCATGAAAAAAAAACATGATTATATTTTTTATTTTGCAGAAGAAGGCAACAAAATGCACATTATTATGAAACAAATCCTTCTTTATCTATAAAAAACAAGACCAAAATCAATGTACCAAAATTAAAATGCTCATGTAAGTACCCAGAACATGAAGTGTTGAAATGATTTCTATTCTATAGGTGGTAACTACAGGGATCATATCTTACAGTAATTTAAAGCAAAAATTCCTGGAGAGATGACTGTGTATTGACACCTTTTTTCAAAATGAATAATATTTCATTAGAGTTTGGATTGATAAGTGATATTTAAAAGTTGTGCTAAAACATCAAAAATCTTATAAATCTAGTATTTTACTCTACCTATATATTCTTAAACAAAAAATATTTTATCATATTTGGCTAAAGTATCACTCTATTTTTTCAAAAAATATTTTCAGTCCTATTCTCTTCTATATAAAACTATTAAAACCTACTATGATTCCATGCATGTTAAACCTACTATGATTCCATGTATATTTGAAAATAAAATATTTTCGTATCTCTGGGAAATTGGAATTATTTTCTGTTACTTTAAGTACAAAGGGCTACATACATAAATTGGTAATTTAAAACATTATTGGACAATTTTAAACATTTTCAGAAGACAAATATTGCTAACATAAATCAAGGAAAAACTCATTCATTTAGAACATGAGATAAAGTAAAATGATTCATCCTCTTACCTTATTTCATAGCCTGCTCTATTTGCTGTGTTGCAGCAGGGTTGAACGAGGCTGCTAATGATCAGGAAAAATTGCTCAGGTATATACTGGCCTACTCATAAAGTTTTATTGCACCCTCACTAGCCTATCAATAGTCAATATTCTTGTGTTCAAAATGTAGGTGCTAAAAGTTTTAAACCTGAAATTAGTTTGTATAAATACTCCTCTATGTGACTGTAAGTTAATTAATAACTCCTTCCAGTCTTTGATTTCTGGAAACTAGTAACTATCTTAAGAATGTAGAAGCAGTTATTTCAGCAGTTTTCCTCTCTTCAAAACTATTTCTTTTCATTATTTGGACATTGTTTTAATAACTTTTAGTTCATTTTGTGAATACATTTCAAAGACAGGATTTATAAAACATTTGTAGAGACTAACAATTAGATTATATTTCAATAAAAATCGATTAAATAAAAGTTCATCATATGGCTTGCTATTCATCCTAAAGTTGAAGAACTGAACAAGTCTAGAAGAAGAAAACATGAAAGAAGAGAGAAATGGATAAATAATTCAGGAATGAAATCTTATTTTACTTATTTATTTATTAAGTTAATCACTCATTTATCAAATCATAACCACTTCCAAGTTCACAAACCAAAGCTTTTAGAATGCACTAGACTAACAGTTGAGAGCAAACAATTTGATGTAGGAGATCAGAGTATGAATGCTAGCTGGATTATGGGTACCTGAGAAACCATGAGTAAACTTGTTGACTTTTTAAGACTACATCTTTGTCTACAAAATGTTAAGAAAGTTATTTGTCCACCAGGATACTGAAATAATTACATGAGCTTATAATTTTAGTCTGATTTTATTTCTGCAGCTTTGTAATCATAAAGAGAGTCCAGTTTGACGTTGAAATAGTCGATGGTCAAGCTCTATACTCAGTCTGTCACTGCCTTTTCAAAAAATATATAGTAAAATACTGTGGTCATTCAAAATAGGGGAGCTCACTTTTAATGCAATCTGAATGTGAGTATCAGAGAAAATATAAAAGGACTATATGCCTGAATTACCCTTAGTCTCAGAGCAGAAACAACAAGCTTCCCGTTTCATGAAAATAGATGGGAATAATGTAAGAACAGCCTTAGAAGAAGAAGTTCAGTGTAATAAAAATTATGAATAAGTCACTCTTTAATCATGGATAATATAATTACATATGTAGAGAATTCCATTAAATCTTCTCAAATCTCCTAGAAGCAAAACATGAGGGTAACAAAGTCACAGGATATGAGGCCAATACACAAAAATCAATCAACTTCCTGCACAATAGCAATACAAACTAAAACTGAAGTGTAGATACAGACATAAGTAGATAATGCATAATCATTTGAAATAGCACCAAAATGGAACTTGGGCGTAAATCTTACAAAATATATGCAGGATATCTCTTCTGAAAATTTTTACATATGAATGAAATATGTCAACCAAATATAAAGTTTTAAAATGTCGATTACAGTAATACCTTGGTTCATGAACACTTCTGTCCACAAACTATTGAGTTCTGAAACAAAAGCGTTTTGCAGAATTTTACTTCCATTCATAAACTCCATATCAGTTGACAAACATAGCTTGGGCCATCTTCCCTACACAAGCACAAACGCGGCCATCTTCCCCAAAATCATGAACCGCAGTGCCACTATACTAATATTCAAGCACTACAAATTTTTTTTTTTTTTAGATTGAAAGAAGTAAAATAACCCCCAAATGAGTAGGTTATGAAATAGGCAGGAAACATTGCAAACACCAGGATCGGAGCTGAACGATACCCGGTGACTGATACCTAGTATAATGAGAAGAGATTAGTGCCAAGTTACTCTCTTTATAAATTGACATGCACGTTGACTTTCAAATTTGCATGTAAGAATTAACATATGGTGGATAAATTGCATATATCAAACATACTTTAGGTTAAAAGTTATGTACTGTGAAAGTTATGTTCTGGTTTCTAATGTTGCTGCCCACCAGAATGCGACAGAAGACAATATTCTGATTTTCATAGTGATGACACAGAAACACTTCAAAACGAGGTGTTATCAAAGTGCTCCTGCTTCTTTCAGGGAATTGTAAGGAAAAAAAAAATCTAGAAAGAAAATGACCACGTGGGAGGTGGATAAGCATTGGAAGGAAATCCTGGGAGTTGTTGAATTTGAGTTGTTTTTTTCTAGAAGGCAGAAGTAGATGTAGACACAAATGTTTAAAAAGAAAGCCCAGGCTACCTCCTGAGGAACATTCACTATCCAGCTCTCTGTCACAATTGATAGCTCTACTTTTCTCCAAATCATGTGGGCTCAAAATCTTCCATTTCTTTTTGCTTTACATTATATATGGACACTGTACTTCACACATGATTTCCCTCGCCTTATATGTAATCCTGTGTATTCACTTTACTACTTCTGCTATAATTTTCAACCTGAAGGCTGCATTATTGTACTTGTTGCCCTACCGGTCTTACAAACTTCAACTATTTGAATTTTCACTCTGTCCCCTAAATAGGGGATGGCCAAAGCACACAGGCAGCCCTGGATAGCATTTCCAAAGGGTCACACATTTTTAACATTGTTAAGTGATTTGCAGTGATATTTTGCATGACTTGTGAGGAGACAGTGGAATGCTATGTAGTAGAAGCTTCAGTGCAGGGCTATGGCCATCTCCTGGGCCTGCAGGACAGAGTAATACTTTTGTGGATAGCTATTTTCAAGCACACGAAGAGTAAAATTAGATCCAAAATTTCTGATAAGCTCTCTAAGAACTATGAGAATAGCAACCATAACCAATGAACCAAATATTGATACTTTCATTTCACAAAAATAAGAACAAATATCCTGCTAGTTTTACAATTAGGTTGCCCTATATTTCAACACTATAATGAAAATTAATTTAAAAGAGTTTTGATATACACAGGTAAACTACATTATAGACTTTATATGAAGCCCCAGATAATCCCCCCTTACTCCATGTTGGCCTGATAAGCCAAAAATATGGACAGCCATGCTCTCAGGTCAAGTCATCTACTCTTTCCCAAGAAAATGGCCTAAAAGTTGGGAGCCGAACTTCTTAATCTTAATCTTACAGTTAAACTTCCATACATTTGTGTTAGTCATTTCATTTTAAGTCTTATAATCAAGCTTTTCTCCTACTATATCTTCTACTAAACCTCTTCCATTTTCTGAACGACTATCTATGTTTATTTGGTCTCAAAACTAATCTGTCATTATTTTTTGTTTTTCTGCTACTGGGAATTAAATTCAAGGCCTTCACACTGTGCTACATCCCTTAGGCCCCAACTCTTTTTTTTATTTTTTTGACAAGGTCTTGCTAAGTTTCCTAAACTAGGCTTGAACTTGGGATCCTTTTCCCTCAGCCTCCCAGAAAGGTAAGATTTCAGGTACCACCATGACAGGCTGATTTGCCCTTTTTCATACAAATTATGTCCACATTTTTAATAACTAAATGAGATCACTCATCTTTCAAAAAGAGCACTCAAGTCTGTCACCTTGCCCTGAAGAGCTTAATTCCTCCCCTTTCTCTCCCCACAAAAATGTATTTTCTATTTATGTCATATTAAAGATGTCCACGTTTGCTTCTATTAGCCAAATAAAACTGAGAACACTCCAGAGAGCAAGGCTAGCACCTTTCTTGCCTTTACAGTAGTTAATTTACAATGCCTCATACAATATTTGGTATGGAGCAAGATGCAACATCAACTGTTAGTTGCAAACTTCCACAAATTCTCCCTTGTCAAATCCCCCTAGAAAGGACTGGTAAAATTGTCATAGGACTTGATTTTGTTCTGTGTGACTGTAATGAGAGATTACAGAATGAGAGCCCAAATCTCATTGGATAATGTCCGTTAGCAAGGACGGTCAATAATGCAGTTGCCAGGCATCATAATCCTTGTTCAGGAGGTGGGAAGAACAAAGTCTGCCTAGGGATATGATTGTTAATAAGGCAGTAACAAACTCAAAAGTCCATTTTTACTTCAACAATATGCTGTTGAAAGCATTATTGCAGTCTGAACATCAGTAGAACTAATTTTTCATTTTCTCTCTTTTTTTAGTCTTTTTTTTTTTATTTTTACCAAGAACATGTATTGGTACATTGTATACATAATGATCATAATCAACATGGTTATTTTGTACCTGTACATGATACATCTTGGTTTTCCCCCCTCCCTTCCATTCACCCCACCGCTCCCTATTTGCAACAAGTGTAGTTTACTATTTTTCCCCTTTCATCTTACTTTTCTTTTAACCTTCTTATTTATCCCCCTTTTCCCTATCTAGTTCTCTCTTTTGAATACTCTCTTTTTTTTTAAAACAAAATATCTATTCTACCCCTTTGTCCTTATTTACACTTATGGTTTCTCATATCAGAGAAACATTTCTATGTGTACTAATAAGTGTCTGATTTATTTCACTTAAGAGTATGTTCACCAGGAACATCCATTTACATACAAATGACTCTAGTTTATCCTTTTTTATGGCGGTGTAGTACTCCATTGTGTAGAAAAACCACATCTTCTTTAGCCATTCATCAGTTGTTGGGCATTTAGGCTGTTTCCAAGACTTAGCTATTACAAATTGTGCTGCTATGAACAT
>PVJO010003563.1:0-121342 GCA_004026905.1 Hystrix cristata | reverse complement strand
AGACACGTTGGTGGGGCGTTAGGTGACTGGGGTACAGTCAGGCGAGGAACTCTTTTCTATAGGTTTCGGATGTTACAGTGTTCTTAGCTGTAGGGTTGGTGGAGGCTAGAGCTCTGCTAGGATTGGGGATTTGCTCTGAGAGGTTTACCTAAGAGTCACAGGGATCTTAGGTCAGACACAGAGGCTGAAAGTAAATGGCTCTTAGAGGGTTTAACAGAACCCGGGTAATTTTGGCTGCGGACCTGCAGCCTTCCATGGTCACCAGATTCAAGTCCGTCTGCTCACTGCTCAAAAGCCAATACTGGGAAACGAGAGTAGGCGTGAAGGAAATCAGGTTTGTTCAGGGGCTGACACCCTGTGAAACTGAGGGAGCTATCATCCTCCCCAAAAGGACACTTCCAGGGAACCCAGGTACAGGGAAGGGCTTGTTTATATGGTCAGGGAAGGAAGTGCGGGGAATGGGCAGGTGGACATGGGAGGAAGGACTCACATCACCAGGGCAAGAGTCTACTTTTCTCCTGCTCTGGCCAGAATATCACAATTGGCCTCCTGCGGCTAATTCCATAATTCTTTAGACAAACCGCAGGTCTCTCTAAGGGAAACCGCCGAAGTTTACATGCTTCGTGTTGGTGGGTGCACGGGACTAAAGAGCAGGGAAATGCATTACACATTCTGACATCATCTGGATGTCACCAGATATTCTGGGTTCTGGGAACCTAAAGAAAGGGCATTTAGCAGTTAACAT
Source organism: Hystrix cristata (assembly GCA_004026905.1). Taxonomy (NCBI): domain Eukaryota; kingdom Metazoa; phylum Chordata; class Mammalia; order Rodentia; family Hystricidae; genus Hystrix; species Hystrix cristata. The sequence continues at coordinate 120,597 of PVJO010003563.1, read as the reverse complement.
CTTAGACACTCGGACACATCCTTTCTTTAGAATTTAGAATGCCAAGCGAAGGGAGATCTTGTATCAAAATAAAAAACAGAAGAGGGCTGGAATGTAGCTCAGTAGAAAGGCCCTGGGTTGAGGCCCAAGTTCTGAAAAGGAAAGAAAGAAAGAGAGAGAGAGAGAGAAGTTGTGTCCTGTGTTCTCGGTGGGTCATTGGAACTGAGTGCCTGGTCATGTGGGACAGCGGGTACCCTGGGAAGGGATGGTGGGGATCCCCCGCCTTCTGCTGTGGCGATGTGATCTTCTCCCACATAAATTCCCACCATTGCCACCCACCACGTGGTGACACAGCCACAGGAGGTTCTGCTCAGAATCTGCCTCATGTTTGGGATTTCAGCATCTCAAACTGAGCTAATGGTACCTCTTTTATTAATTAATTAATAAGTGTTGTACTGGGAATTGACCTAGGACCCTACACCACTGAGTTGCATCCCTGGCCTGCCCTTCCTTCATTTCTTTCTTTCTTTCTTTCTTTCTTTCTTTCTTTCTTTCTTTCTTTCTTCCTTCCTTCCTTCCTTCCTTCCTTTCTTTCTTCCTTTCTATTTTGAAACAAGGTCTCACTAAATTGCCCAAGCTAGGCTTGAACCTGAGATCCTCCTGCCTCAGCCTCTCAAGTAGCTGGTTTTACAGGTACATGCCACCACACCCAGCTAAACTTCCCTTCTTTATAAAGTTAGGCTGCCTCAGGTATTTTGTTATAGTAATGAATGAGACTAACACACAAACTTATAAGGACTTCATTTTATTTTATTTTTTCCTCTTTTTGACAGGATCTCACTTTGTAGTCCAGGCTAGCCTTGAACTCACAATCCTCCTGCCTCAGCCTCCTGAGTGCTAAGACTACAGATGTGCACCACCGTTCCTGGCTATTAGGGCTTTCTGAGGGAGCAAAGCCTCAGTGAGCATTGAGGGCACAGGCCCACTGGCTCTCTCAACTGGTAATGTCCTTTCCTTCAAATGAGGAAGCTGTTTTGCATCAACATGGATGTTTTAAGTTTTGGACCCATTAATTTCTAGAAATTCTTCCCTAAAAAATTCATCATAAATGCGGTAAAAGCTCACTGCCCAATTCTGTTCATTACAAGATTTCCGTAATGGGCGAGGTAGACACAGCCTCATGATAGTGCGTATGTGGGGCCAGGCTCTGGCTGAGAGGCGACACCTCCAGGGGCAGCCACGGGGACCTCGCGTCCACCCTCCCTGTCTCCTGCAGTTCCCCGCTCAGCCAGCCTTCTCCTCGGCCGCTGGGGCTGCACACTCTGGACAGCCCGTGTGTGAAGACACCCGTGGGCGCCGCCCCTGCCTTTCCTGCTGACAAATCTCTTTCCCTGCCTCAGCCTCCCTTCTGGAGTTGGGAGCCAGGCCGTGTGGGGTGCCAATTCTCGATTCTGTTTTCCTCTCCTCTGTCTGCAGCTCTGGACAGTGACAAACTGAACATTCCTTCAGATGTCATCGGAAGACACCATCCAACCTGCTTTCAAATTCTTTAAAAACCATTCCATAAAATACAAGTTGCTTGTCGACTTTATAAATAGAGAGAAGCAATGAGTATGGTTCATCTGTACATTTGCTAAATTCATCAAACTGGTAATTTAGAGAAATGGGTAAAAGAATCCTAAAAATGCTAAATGTTGGCAAAACAAAATAACTTTTAAAAAGAATTCAAGAGAAATAGATGTTAACTGAAAAATCCTTATAGGAGATGTTACGGTGTTGGAATTCTGTTACATAAAGAGCGTGGTCAGAAGAAGGCTCCAGGCTGGGGATTTAGCTCAGTGATTAGAGTGCTTGCCTTGTAAGGACAAGGGCCTGAGTTTGATCCCCAGCACCACAAAAAACAAAACAAAACAAAACAAAACAAAAAAAACCCAAAAAGAAGAAGGCTCCATTGACCTACTTTTTACCAATTTGAACATTTCTTAAAATGCTAGTGAGACACTGAAGAAGACTAGGAAACACTGAAAAGCGTGTCCTCTGCCATGGGGTCCGGGAAGCGGGAGGCGGCTGTTTGATGAACTGGTCATTTGATGACAGTTATAACAGAAAGGCTCTCGGGGGCTTTGGGAGACCCGCAGCCAAGCAGCAGGGAACCTGGAACGTCCCGGTGGTCTCACCGGTGTGTCCCCCCTTCCTGCCGCTCAGCCCCCTTCAGTCAGAGCCGCGAGGCTCTGTCCCGTGTCTGGATTCCTCATTCCTGGAGACAGAGCTGGCCTGGCTGGGCTCGATCGGGCTGGCTACTCCAGGGGACCACGATCCCCCTCCCAAAGCCACCGGTGCCGCCCACTCCGGCCCGGACCAGCCCTGCCCTGCCTGGCTGCTCCCCCAGCTTGCTCTGGGTTGGGTTCTAGAGATGCCTGGCCCTGCCTGACCCGTCTCCCAGGCAGCCTCCGGGGGCCTGTGCACCACCTGCTGCTCTGGGCCTTCTCTGCGCCGTGCGATGACACCTGTTCATTTGTTTACTGTCGGCCTCCCAGCCAGAACCCAAGGCCCAAAGGCAGACACCTTGGCTCCTTTGCTACTTTAGCCCTACTTCCTACAATCCTGCCAGACGCTGAGTGAGTTTTTATTGAATAACTGAAATAGACTCACATCCTCTTGTGTAGGCAATGCCCCTTCTTGTCCCCGCCTGCACCCTCCCTGCCTTTGCTACCCACCCCCCCGGCCAGACTACACCTCCCAGGGGAGAAGCCGGAGGCTCACACCTCATCTTTCCTCATTTTTCCAGATAAGCTTCACAATTATTTGGATGATTTTCCCAAAAGTTTGATTGAAATTTTAAATTTAATTGACATTACTTTAAATATCTATCTACGTATACATATATATCCATTTGAAAAGAAATGACATGGTTACATGGATTCTTTTCACCATGAGCGTGATCCTTTTATTCTCTAGTCTTCCTTTAAAACTCTCAGGAAAATTCTGTAGTTTTTATATTATTTCTGCGTATTTATTATTAAGTTAATATCCAGGGCACTTTATTTTTACAGTTGCTATTATGCGTGGGGGTCTTCCCCCTTCTTTTACTTTCTAATTGTTGGTAAGAGGGAAGGAATTGATTTGTGAATGTTTATTTTGTATCCATTTACTTTAACTAAACCCTTACTAGCTCTAAGAATTTTTCATTTGATTATTTTGGGGATAAAATCGCATTACCAACAGATAACTTTATCTCCTCCCTTTTCCTTCCTCCCGTTGTACCTCTTGTTGCCTCGGTCGGACTGGATCTTTCCTTAAATAAACCTTTCACTGGGGAGGACATTCACGACTCCACAGAGTATTTTAAGAACACCACCAGGAAAGCGACACGTCTCTATTCCTGGGATGCCGCCAATGCGGTACTTAGAGGAGATTTATTGTTCCCAGTGCTTACATTAGGAGGGGAAAAAAGGGAAAGGATAAATCAAGTCCATACCTGATGAACTTTGTTCCTTTAAGCTACAAACCAAGAGAAAGGAGAAAAAGGAAGTAATAAATTTAAACAAAACGGAGGAGGAGAGGAGTGATAAACTTAATCATCAGCACCTGGGAGGAAATGGCCCTTCTGCAGAGTGGGGCTGTGTGGGACGGGGTGGAGGAGGGGACACGTCCTGCCGGGCAGCCTCGTCGTCGTATACCTGGGCCGCGGACTTGTGGCTGGCACGGTTGCCCTGATGGGTACCCTGGACTTGTCTGGGGAGGTGGAGAGTGTGGAGACCAGCGTCCAGGGAGGAGGAGGGGCAGAGCTTGGCGTGAGCAGCGGCCCGTCGCGGTGTCAGGCCGGCACTGGGGCGCTTCGTCTAGTCTCACACTACTTCTGGGGTGTGTGCTCCCCCTCTGCCTTTCCAATTTTCAGTCGCGTGCCTTTCAGCATTCCACCTGATGGAGAGAAAGGTGAGTCGTTGGCTTTGCCACCTGCGGCACTTGGGGGTGAGGCGCGGTGGGCTGCGCGAGCGGGGCACCGGCGGTCAGTGCAGGCTCAGAATGCGGAGACGGCTCGTGCGGGCCCGTGAGTTCTTTTTGGACTGGGTGCTTGGAGGCGTTAATACTATGTTTATTTGAAGGAAAAATTCCTTTACATTCAGTAAAAAGATTAATAAGCCATTAGCTGGAGTCTAAAAAGGAGCAAATGCAAATTAAAATACTCCGGAAAAAGGACTGAACTTAATGCAAATGTGTTTTATAAGCAAACGAGGGTATTGGATTCTCAGCAGTCTACTTGTATGTTTTTGAAACAAAATGGAAATTAATATCTTCCCAGGGGCTCATCCTGTATTCCTCTCAACTGCAAGTAATCTTCAGTGATTGTTTTTAGTAGAGGAGAAAAGCTCCCAGCTGCTCTTTTGAACAAGAGCGGCTCTCCTTCCCCTTCGCTCCTCGGTGGAGGGAGGGAGGGCTCCTACTTTCCAGATGGGGCTCGCTGTAGATCAGGCTTAGCAGGTGGGGCCGCCCTGCTGAGCAGAGGTCTGCGCAGGCAAGCCGGGCCTCCCGGAGGGCAGAGCTGGGTCCAGGGCACCTTCTCCAGGCCCTCAGCTAGGGGCAAGCTCTCCTCCCTGAAGGGGCGGTGCTGACCCCAAGACCCCTGGGGCTCAGACGCCTTGCTGGTGTGGTTTGGGGACAACCCTGAGGTCATGAAGAGGACCTAAGGAGACAGGCCTGTGAGGGCGGAGAGGGCGTCCTGCGGGCTGTGAGACTGGTTCACAGCAGTGAGGCCGGTGGCAGCTGACTCTCCCTGCCTGGGGTGGGGGAGCATGATGGGAGCCCAGGAAGGAGGGAATGGACGTCTCGCTCTAGGAGCCTGTGGACTCGTAACCGGAAATCCCAGCACGTGGCTCCTTCGTGCTAAGCTGGCAAAGCAAGTCAGACCATGCCTGTCCATGAGCTTAGCACCGTGTGTTCATTTCAGTTCTCTGCAAAATCAAGTTTATTTGGGCACCTTTCAGAAAGGAAACAGACACCACAATCACATGTAAGTTTTGTTTTTTGTTTTTTTAGTTTTTTTTTTTTTGGTGCTGGGGATCAAACTCAGGGCCTTGCACTTGGCAGGCAAGCACTCTACCACTTGAGTTAAATCCCCAACTCTGATCACACGTAAGTTTCAATGTTTTAGAACAAAATTACATTTCCTGGAAGGGTCAAATATATCTTCTACCTGGATTTACTTAAGGTAATGTTACCTGCTGTAACAAATAAGCCCCCGAGTACGTTGGTCTTGAACATGGCAGAAAGCCTGCACCATCCAGGTGCTGATTCCTGGGCCCAGGACCTGCTCCCTTAGGGCTCTGCTGTCCTTGACATGCCACTTCAGGGTCGCCATGCTTATTGAAATCAAGCTGACTAGAGAGGTCCGCACCTCGCTTTTCTCCCCTCCACCGGCTCAGACTCAGGCATGTGGCTGCCCTTCCCTGCGGAGGCTGGCAAATGACGCCCAGCAGTGCCTGGGAAGAAGATGGCTCATGAAGAGATGACTGGGCTGAAGGACAGGAAAGCCTTTTCCTCTCTGCCCTGCTGGGTTCTGTGGCTGATTGAGCTGGGAGGCAGCTCAGTCACTGAGAGGAGCAGACACGCGTTTGCTGTGTGTGCATCCTTTACACACGGGAGTGTTCAGAGATGAGCAGTGCTGTGGGGTGGTTGTGAAATGTCCCCCAAAACCCATGCTGCCAGCTGATGGATACAGGGGTGATCGTATCGCGAGAGGGCCCCAGTGGCAGCATGTGGATTAACCTGCTGATGGGATTGCAGTTTGATGGCACCGCTGGGCGGTGGTAGAAAGAGGAGGCGGGGACCGTTGAGAGGAAGGGTCCTGGGGTTGTGCCCTTGGAGACTGCATTTGGTCCCGGCCACCCACCACCATTTTAGAGCCTCCCTGTACCCCATTCCGACTCGCCTCTCTTTATGCCAGGCAGTTTAACTCTCTTCTCCCCCTGGCTTCTGGGCCTTCCCAGGCCACGCCCAAACTCACTAATATGCTTGACTACACACAGGGCTCCCACTCCCACCTTTTGGATGCCCCTAAAGCTGCCAGGTGCCGTGACCCTTCCTGCTCTTCCTTGTCCCTTCCCCCAGCAGGAAAGATAGGTTTCCCCACCTCCGGAAGCGGGCTCCTCCTTCGTCAGCCTTCTGCACACCCAGGCACAAATGGCCACAGTTACGAGTTTTCTCTTACCTTTGTGTGTGTGTGCGTGTGTGTGCATGTGTGTGTGTGTGTGTGTGTGTGAGCTATACCCCTAAACTTTTTAGTTTTCATTTTGAGGCAGGGTCTTGCTAAGTTACTGAGTTGCCCAGGCTGCCCTCAAACTTGTGATCTTCCTGCCTCGGCTTCCTAAGAAGCTGCTATTTCAGGTATACACCACCATGCTTAGCTAAAAATGTACTTTTTTTTTTTTTTTTTTTTTTTGGTGGAGTTGGGTATAGCAGGCTTCTCTCATGCTAGGCAAGGGTTCTACCCGTGAGCTGCAAATCCAGTCCTTCACCATTTTATTCGCTCAGTTCAGTGGTATTAAATATACTCCTAATGTTTTGCTGCCATCCATCTCTAGCACTTTCCATCTTGCAAAACGGAAACTCTTGTCTCCATCAGACGTTAACTGCCCCTTGTCTCCTCCCCAGCCCCTGGGAGTCACTGCTCTGCTTTCTGTCCCCGACTCTGGCTACTCTGGGAACTCGTATGCAGTGTTTGTCTTTCTGTGACTGGCTCCGAGTTCTCTGCGCTGTGGCAATGTCGGGCTTCCCTCCTTTTTAAGCCTGAGCAGTGTTCTGTGGGGTGTATACAGACCGCGGTGTGTCTGGGATGCTCTGTGTTTCAGGTATTGTGAATGCTGCTGCTGTAAGCACAAATGTACACTTATTTCTTTGAGCCTGTTTTCAGGTCTTTGGGGTAATACTCAGAAGTGGAAATGCTGGATCACATGGCAATTTTATTTTTAAGTTTTGAGGACCCTCCTTAGTCTTTTCTACCATTTTGCGTTCCCACCAACAGTGCACTCATGTTCCAGCTTCCCATCTTGCCAACTCTTATTTTCTGGAGTTCTGCGTGTGTTTGTTTTGCAGCCCTGAGGGTTGAACCCAGGGCCTTTACACTGGGCTATAGCCACAGCCTTATAAATTTTTTATTTTGACACAGGGTCTCACTAAATCACAAAGTTGCCAGGGTTGACTGCTCCAACTTGCAATCCTCCTGCCTCAGCCTCCAGGAGTGCTGGGATTACAGGTCTGTGCCATGATGTCTGGGGGTTTTTTGACAGTAACCATGCTAGGGTGTGAGGTGGTATTTCACAGTAGTTCTGATCTGTGTTCCTTTCCTTCTTTCTTTCTTAGTTCTTTCTTTTCTTTTCTTTTTTTTAAACAAACAAGGTCTCCCTATATAGTTCAGGCTGGTCTTGAACTCACTATGTAGCCCAGGCTGGCTTTGAACTTGTGGTGATCCACCTGCCTCAGCCTTCGGAGTGCTGGGATTACAGGTGTGCACCGCCACTCCTGGCACTTGTGTTTTCTAGTGATTAAACAGTGACGTGTTTATTGGCCATCTGTATATCTTCTTTAGAGAAACATAATTAAGTCTTGGTACAGTTTTTATATTGGGCTGTTTTTGTTACTGACTTTTAGGAATTGTCTATGTATCCCAGATACCAGTCCCCTGTCAGATATATGACTTGTGAATATTTCTTTCTGTGGGATGCCTTTTTCCTCTGTTGAGAGTGTCTTTTGATACGCAATTTTAAATTTTTTTCATCAAGTCTAGTCTGTCTGTTTTTTCTTTAGTTGCCTGTGTTCTACCCAAGAAATCCTCACCAAACCCAGTGCTGTGAAGCTTCTGCCCTGTTTTCTGCTAAGGCTTTTATAAATTTAACTCTTACGTTTGGGTCCTTGGTCCATTCTGAGTTAACTTTCCCATATGGTGCTTGGTAAGGGTACCTACCCTGTATCCTCTCACAGTGGGAGGGAGGGGCGTCCTTCACACTGTACCCACCTTCTGGATTCGAGGCAGCCCCAGGACCCGGGACCCTGTCATCTGTGCAAAAGATGAATGGGGGCCTCGTCCCCAGGCCCCATCACCACTTACCAAGACCCACCTGCTCACCAGGGCCCAGACCCTGGTCTACACCTCTACCAAACGCGAGACCAGATCCTGGTCTGAGAGGATCTGATTGGCCTCATGAATTCCCTTGTCCTGTAGGTCAGAGGTGTCTGGCCAGTCAGCTGTGGAAGGGCTGAGTGTGGGGTCTGGGAGGACCCGACTCCCCTCCTGCTCCCACCGGCGCTGTGCATCTGCCCACAGCCACGCGGCACGTTTCAGACCAGGTCTGCGGATGCCCTCTTCCTCTTTGGCCTTCCAGACGTAGAGGTGGGAGACGCAGAAGGGCGGACAGCAGTTCTCAGGCCAAGACTGAAATATGGTCACAACTGTGGAAGTGAGAAAGTATTTTGTGATCACTCCTTTAGTAGACATACTTATAACCCTTCCATCAAGAAAAGTTATGAGGCCCATCAACCAGTGAAATCCCTCACACCGCAGGAGAATGCTCGAAATGAAGTCAATAAATCTTTACCCCGAATTTGGGACAGTGGTGTGAATCACATATTAGGAAGTCAGGGAAGCGGCGAAGTCATCTCCCGATGGCAGAAGGGCCCCAAACTTGAGCCGGCTGCTCCGCTGCACGCCTGGCCGCACACTCGGGCCAGTCCGCGGGAGCCGGGCAGGAGGGGCAGAATCCAACCAGAACCCACAGGAAATGTGCCTCCCTCGCCAGCTAGCGCCGAAGTAGGAATGCGATGGCATTAGCAGCTCTGGGGCAAACGCTCCACAGCTCAGGACTTCAGAGAAATCCTTAAGGGTTTTTAAACTTCAAGCCTCTTTGTTTTACTTTATGTATTTTAAAAACTGCTTCTCCCAATCTCTCTCCTCCTTTGCTCTCATGGTTACTTTCTGCTCCATTCAAGCACCTGCAAATTTGGTCCCGGTTTGTCCAGATGAAGACGCCTAAGTCTCATCCCCAGTCCTACAGGGAGCTTTGAACCTGGGCCTGCTCTGTGAGGAGGGCTGATCCTAACCCAGGCCACTGGCTTTGAACCCCCATTCTGATTCTTACTCGTTGTGTGGCTCCTTATCTATAAAATGGGGATAGTGACTGTAAACAAAGGATTTTTGTGATGATTAAAGAGATTTTTAAATTTTTTGCAGTAGCGTCTGGCACATAGTAACTGCTTAATAAATACTAGCTTATTTGATTGTGCTTAGAGGAGAGGAGACGAGTTGCTTGACAGTTTGTTGAGTAACAAATTAGCACTTTGGACCATTCCAGAGAGAGGCAGGAAAGGGATACAGACACTGCTGGGTCCAGCACTTGCAGATGCCCGGCTGGCATCTCTCTGCAGGCCTCAGTCTTCCCACAAGCCCTTGGCTCGGGGAGCCTCGATGCTGTCGGCTTCCCTGGCTGCAATTGTGTATTTAAGGGGTCTTCCGCCGTTTATTGCTGACACTGGCTGTTTACAGCTATTGGGTACCCGTGCTGTTTTTACAGTCACTGCACTCTGGGGATTTGGTGTTCTGTTCCATGCAGCCCTCAGGGAGCAGCAGGTCAGGAAGTCCCCAACCTTGTTGCTACAGAAGCCAAAAGCATCTGCATCTCAGAGCTTGTCACAAACCCCAGTCCTGCCGCGGAGTCCTCGGGGCGCAGGGATCTGAGTTCTGTCCACCTGGCTGTTCTGAGTTGGATGTAGGAGCAAAGTGGAGACTCAGGACGGCGAGGGTGGAGGTCAGGAGGCTCAATGTAGATATGGCACTGGCACCCCTTCTACAAAATCCCTCTAGCCCCTGACTGTCCCAGTCGCCTTCCTCTGCTCCAGCCGGCGGAGTCACAGGCTCTCTCCCGCTTGCATCTAGAGGCCTTTAAGCAAAACTTATTTTGTGGATGCCACTGAGAGGTGTTCATTTTCACAGCAGTGAAACTGAAGGGTATAAAGACCAATATCGCCTTCAAAATAGTCCCCGGCCCACACATGGGAACCAAGACGAAATATTGTGGAATAGTGACCAGGTCACAGAATCTCTTCACATTCTGATTCTTGTTCTCCCTCTCAGCTGTCTAAAAACCTTCTGCACGGCACCCAATCCCTGTTAGGAACTGCTGGACAGACTTCAGTGATTTGTTCATTCCGAAGAGAGGCATGGAAAGGAAGCCTGGAGAACAGAAACCAAACACACATCCTTGTCTCACCAGCGCCAGAATGTCTGCAACACTCCTTGACACTTCACATACTCGCCCCTCTCTTCCCATCCCCTGTGTGCGCCACATCTCACAAGTGTCTTCCCTCTGGTCTCTGTCTCTCCCAAAGCCACTGTGCATGCAGCCACTTGAGTCATCTCAGCATTGAAGACTTGTGACAACTAGAGCTACTGGAGACCTTGGGACCCTGTAAAACAACCACCTCAAGTGGAGGAGGAAAACCAAAGGTCCTGAAGAGTAGCTGACCCGTGTAGTTGGAACTAGAACCCAGAGTCATCCCTGCTGTGATTATACCACATGCCCACGCGTGAACTAGGCATGAAGTCGTTGGACATAGTTGGTGTTGCTAGTGGTCATGTGGTTGTTTCCAATCCTATGCACGTCCTTTTGCTCTAAGGCTCTGAAGCGCCTTCCAGTAGAGTAGGGAGAGTATATTTCTCCGCTGTGTGTGTGTTAGTCTTGGCCATATGACTTGCTCTGATCACTAGAATATGGGTGGAAGTGACAATGTGCCAGTTCCAAAGAGTGTCTCTGCTGCCCTTAAACTTTCTGGTAGTTCCCAAGGGAGGAACATACCCCTGGTAGCTTCTGGTCCCAAGATAAAAGACATATGGATGAGAAGTAAATGCAACCCAGGGCCGGAAGTAGAGTTGCTCCGGCCCTCAGGGAAGTCTGTAAGCATGATATTGATGATTGCTGCTCTAAACCACTGAGATTGTTGAGTTTGTTTGTTATGCAGCATGGCTCAGCAGAAACCTGACTAATTCGAAGTTCTCAATCTCAATTGATGGTCCCTGTGTGAACAGCAGTGTACAGATAGTTTCTAGAATTCCCCAAGTTAGGATGTTTCAACTGTGGTTTTTTGACTTGATGATGGTGTGGAAGTATATGCCTGCAACCATTCTGTTTTTTACTTTCAGTAAATTGCATGAGATGCCCAATACCGTATTATAAAATAGTCTATTATAAAATAGATGATTTTGCCCAGTAGTAGACTACTGAAAGTGTCTGAGCTTAGGCTGGGCTAAGCTGAGCTACGATGTTCTGTGGCTTAGGTGCATTCAGTACATTTTTAGCTTAAACATCATTTTTGACTTGTGATGGTTTATTTGGGATGTGACCCTACCATAAGTCTAGGAGCGTCTGTATCTGGCTCCGGACATCCAACACTTTCTGGATGAATGTCCAAAATCACTGTTGTTCCCCAGGGCCTGTATAACGCAGTCTGCTCCCTTGTCCCCAGGCTCCTCTGCTTTCACCTGCAACCCATTCTTCAAGCTTGCCTCCCTCTTTTCCCTTGCCAAACCCTCCACGCCAGGCTATTTAAACCACGTGTACATTTTTGTCCCTGACTCCTTTCTCCATCCACACATCATGAAGATAACTAGCCCATCTCCTCTGCTCTAAACACAGATTGCCAGAGGCAGACAGAGCACACCCCTCAGGCATTCTTTATTCCAAGTGGCCTCCCTGCAGTCTGGCCCGCTCCTTACCCAGGTCTCCCCAACATACACTCCTGTGTCCCCCCCCCCCGCTGTTACTCTGGGACCACCTCTGGGCATTTTCTCTGGCTCATCCTCTTATCAACGGGCTCCAGGTGACTCCTGGCACACAAAAGTGGATGTCAGAGATCAAGGGAACAAGGGACAGTGGAGTCAAGGGGAACAGGCCCGGCAGCTGTGGGGCATGGACCAAGACTTGACCTGGGGGTCAGGCCACTGTTGCCCGAACCTGAGAGCGCAGCGGGGCCTGATAACCCTTGACACTGGTGGCAGTCATGAGCTCTCGAAGGCTGGCAGGTGGACAGAGAAAAGCAAACGCATTTGAGAGTGGGGAAGAGCGCCTGCCTGACCACATTGCAGGGAAGGGCCGCCTGCTTTTTGTCCGAAGGTTCGCTGAAAATATTTTCCCAATACAAGCGGCAAGAAGGGCCTAGAAGGGGATCGCTCAACGCATAGAGGGAGCCCCTGAGGCCAGCATGTCACTGAAGCCCTGCTCAGCAGGTGATGTCTGCCACCTGGAAGCCTGGACGCTCACGACCACAGCCTCTGGCTCAGTGGACAGGACCTGCGGCCCTCCGGGGCCGGAAGCCAGAGAATGTGCTGGAGGGGAGTTTTACTGCAAGAACCTAAATTTAACCAGCTGGAACTCTTTTGAAACAATCATCCTATTCATATATTTAAAATAAATTGTGCATCTTTTAGCGGGCAGTCAAGGTTTCATTATTAAGATGGAAGATGGAACAGAGTGTTCTTGGCCGGGTCGACCCCAGAATCGCAGCCTCCCGCTCGGGGTGGCTCGGCATGTGGTAAAGCGCTTACCAAGGTGAATACGCTTCAGGCCTGATGCCGAGGCCCACAGGCCCACACTGCGAGTGGCTGCCAGTCAGCTGAGTGGCGCTTGTGAACCCATCCAAGGTGACATCACTGTCTCCCGATGTCCTTCCAGGCGCCTGCAGGGAGCAGGGAGAAAGAAAAGGGAAGTTTTAGAAGGCTCCATGGATTTAGCAAAATTGCTTGGTGAGAAATATTAAAATATTTCATAGAGCTATAAAAGTTAAAACAGTGCAAAATGGTTAAAAAGGAGAGAGCTCCAACAGATTATTATTTTAATAAATAGACTTCAGAATCCACAGCAAGCCAACATACAACAAAGAGGGAAAAGGAGCTTATTTTTGCAAATATCAAGTGACACAGGTGCACATTAGAAGTCTGGGGAGTGATGCTCTGTCTCGCCCAACAGGTCTTCACACTGCGGAGAGGCTAAACTTGCTGGCAGAGCTGTTTGGAAATACTGATTGCCAGGCTCCCCCCAGACCAGTTAAGTCAGAATCTGGGTGGAAGGGTGCCCAGGCCAGAGGATTTTTTAAAGTTTCTATTGATTCAATGTGAACCCGGAGTCGAGGGCCACTGATCTAGCTAGATACTGAGAAAACACTGGCTGTAATTCAACATCTGTTTCTGACTGAGTATCCAGAACTCTCGAAACGGAGGGCTGATTTCTTAGCTCTGGCAGAAAGATGATCAGAAACCGAGAGCCGACTTTATCAGGAAGAATGAGACAACCTCATTAAATCCAGAATGGACAGGAATCCCGTCCCCACTGGCAAACGTCAGAACACGTGTGATGTTTCAGATAGTGAGTTAGATAAGAAAAAGGAAGTTGAGGTATATGTATTGGCAAATAAAAGACAAACTTATGATAATTTCCAGATAATAATCTTCCTAAAAATAAAATCAATTTAATAGGCTATTGAAACAAAAAAGAAACTTATGTAATGTAACCAGATGTAAGATAAACAAAAACCAAGAGGCTTTTCATACATCGGAAAAAGAGAAAATATTTTTATAGAGTCCTCTGACAATAGCAACCATACATAAACTGTATCCTCAACTTCATAAGAACTGTTTATGGCACAAAGAAAGAGAACTTACCTAAGAGGACTTGAAGAAATGAAAAGATACATTCTCTGTGGACAGACAATCTTTTCTAAAAATATTTGTTATGGGCTGGTCATTTAGCTCAGTGGTTAGAGTACTTGCCTAGCAAGTGCAAGGCCCAGAGCTCAATCCCTGGCACACACAGAAAAAATAAATTAAAAAAATTTGTTATTAGTACATGTTTGCAGTACATAATGATTGCATTCATCATGGGGAGTTGGTCCATGTATATAACACATCTTAGTTTTTTTTTCATCCCCTTCCCCCCCTTCCCCTCCATCTCTTGATCCCCTTCCCTTTTTTTTTGTACTGGGAAATGAACTCAGGGCTTTGTGCTTACTAGGCAAGCACTCTAACCACTGAGCTAAATCCCCAGCCCTTGTTTGTTTTTTTGAGACAAGGTCTCTCTATGTAGCCCAGGCTGGCCTCGAACTCACGGTAATTTTCCTGCCTCAGCCTCCTGAGTGGCGGGATTACAGGTGTGCACTACCATGCCCGGCTTCTGCAAAAGAGAACATCCTAATAAAAGTGTCAGTTCTACCCTGAATTAAAAATAAATTTAGAGCCAGGCATAGTGGGTGCAGCTGTAGTCCCAGCTACTTAGGAGGCTGAGGCAGGAGTAATGCTTGGGCCCTGGAGTTCGAGGCCAACACAATCAACATATTGAGCCCCTTGTATCAAACACAACAACACTAAGAGAAAACAAAAGAAAAAATTAACCACTTACCAGTCCAATTTTTAAACACAGGAGGACCAAAAATTGCATATTTTTGTTAATTTTTATAACAGGAAATATAAAAATGACAAGTTTATCAAATTTCTTCAATACAAGAATCAACTGGTTGAACTCACACTGTCCGAGCAACGCTTGGGATAGTGCATAAACACACACACTGCCCGAGCAACGCTCGGTAAACTGGTAAGTGGTTAATATGATTCCTGTCAAGAGCTCGATGTAATTTTTGATATGCTATTTTTTGGGGGGGGGCACCGGGAATCGAACTCAGGGCCTCATGCTTGCAAGGCAGACACTCTAACCACTGAGCTAAATCCCCGGCCCTGTAATTTTTGAAAAGTCTATAAACGTATCCTGAAGTTCACCTGGAGGAATAATTACGTAAGCACAGAAAAGCAGTTTTTGGCAACAACAATGAAATAAGGGACAGCTTGCTTATTATTAGATATTTTACGCGGAGGTATTCACGTGCCATAAAATGATTCATTTGAAGTGTAGAGTCGGGTGAGATCCGACACACGTGGATACTCTCGCCTCCACCAACCCATCAGAATAGAGAATATTTCCGCCGCACAGATGGCTCGCTCTCTCCTGCCCGGTCGGTCCTTCTCTGACCTCCCTTCTCCCCACTCGGGTCCTGGCCCGGCCGCTGACTTGCTTTCTGCCCCTGCAGACTGGAGCCAGCTGTTCGGAATGTCACCCAAGCAGGACCTCGCGGCTCGATTCCGGGGTGTCCGGCCGCGTTCGCTCAGCACCGTACCAGGGTAGCAGCAGCAGACTGATCAGACGACAGAACGGAGCCCAGATACGGCTCCAAGCCTCAGCGGGAACTTCACAGAGGAAAAGCGCAGCGATTCAGACGAGCGTGGCACGTACAGATGTGCCAAGAGATGACTCTGAGATCCTTGACTCCTTATAGGGGAAATGAGTTTTATGCTAAAATAAATGACCAGTGGGTTAAATATAAAAATCAGTCTATTAAATATGGGTCCAGCGTTTTATGATCCTGTGTGGTATGGCTCTCTTTAAGCATTGATCAAATGCGTATACATGATAAACCTGACTTGCCTAAAAATCCACAAGGCAAATAACATCATCTGGGGAAAATAATTGCAATGCACATGACAAAGAAGAACAAATGTGCTAAATATATAAAAAGCTTCTGCAAATCAAGGAGAGGAAACGGGCAAAGGACAATGACTCGCTAGGAAGAAATCCAAATGGCCAAGAAATATGAGCAGGGGGCTTCAGAGACTTACAAATCATAATTGCTTAACTCTCTGGTTGACTACTTAACTTTATGACTTAAAAAAAAATTAAAACATCCACTTCTGCGATGTAGAATCAGATACCCGGCTGTGGTCTGAATGTGTCCGCCAAAAGCTGCTGTGTTGGAAATTCAGTCCCCCGGTTCCTGTGTCAGTGGCATCTGGAGGCCTTTGGGAGATAACCGGAATCAGGTGAGGTCGTGAGTGTGCGGCCTGTATGGTAGGAATAGTTGTTTCGTGAGAGGAAGAGTGAGCCAGGTGTGGTAATCTCAGCACTCAGGAGGCTGAGGCAGGAGGATCGCTGTGAGTTCAAGGCCAGCCTGGAATACATAGTGAGATGCTGACTGAAAAAAAAAAAAAGAAAGAAAGAAAAGAAAAGAGAAAGAGGAAAAACAAGTTGAGCTGCCACGGGATGCCCGCACCATGTTAAGATGAAGCAGGAAGGTTCTCAGCAGACTTGGTGCCAGCTCTTGGGTGAGCAGCCTCCAGGACTGTGCGTGACACAAATCACTCAGATATGCTCAACCTTTATCATGTTCTGGGCTGGGGATGGCGGCCAGGTCCGTGCCGTGCTAGGCAGACCGCTGAGCCCCACTGGGCCCTTGGGCGCGCTCTGCCAGACGGCATGTGGGAGGGCGAGGAGGGTCACAGAAGGCCACCGAGGGTGACACGGTTTCCTGTCCGTGAAGGGAGGTGTCGCCTTCCCAGTGCTGAGGCGATGGGAGGTGGGAGACCAGGGATAACTTCCGGGTTAACTTCTGGGTGCTGAGTATTTACTACAACACAGCTCTCCTTGAGCCAGCGTCTTTCCATCAGCTCAAGGGACTCAGAATTATTAATGCTGATATATTATGCTCTCATATCACGGGGAGATAAATTTAATGCTATAGGAATCTCCAATCAGGATTTTTAATGAAATATTAAACTCGTTCAAAGAAAGACAAAATTGATAGATTAAATGTCTAAAAAGAATATGGAAATGACTACATATATTACTTTGTTAGCGTTGCAAGGGAGCTGTGAGTTACAGTACCAAAGATACTTCATATATTTTAGGATTTTCTGAAATTGATTGCTTAATTGTTTAATTCTCTCCAACAAATATATATGGAGCGCCTTCTGGGTGACAGGCGGAGATTCGGGCACACGAACAGGCAGAATCGTTGTCTGCAAGGGGCTGAGATTTAGCTTTGTTTCTGACGTTTTATAAAGTAATGTCTGTGCTCGCTGGCGTCTAAGATATATGACTGTGCTGCCGATGTCTTACATAATTCAAACAATATAAAAAGCGAATAATTTAATAAACAGGCATTGCGGCTTCAAGTACACAAAGATGTTTGCTATCTTTGCCCGAAAATTAAATTGAGGATTAGAGGTATGTCATGGTGCCCTGTTACAGATTGGATTCATTCATCTATCATCTATCTATCTCCAGGCCCTTCTTGCTGAGCTACATCTCCAGCTTTTTTTCTTTTTTGAGACAGGTTCTTGCTAAGTCACTGTTGCCTAAGGCTGGGCTTGAATTTAAGATCCTTCTGCCTCAGCCTCCCAGAGTGCTGGGATTACAGGTGTGTGCCCCTACACCCGGCCTTGTTCCTTTTCTTTAAAGGTGCCAGAAAACCTCCGTGGGCTCTTGGCAGGAACCTCTCTCCCCACTTTAAGCCAGCTGCAGGGGACCAGGGGACACCCTGTGCTCAGGGACCGATTTGGTACTGAGAAGGAGAGGGCGGGCAGAGTGGACTCAGCGTGGAGAAGGAAATATGACAATGGCCTGGCCCGAGGGGAGGTGACTGCACCCTCTGGTTGAAAAAGTGAAGAGGAAAAATGTAATCAACCCCATAAGAATCCCCAAGAAAGAGGCGTAGTGGCGCACAGCTGCGAGTTCGAGTCCAGCCTGAACTACACAGTGAGCTTCGGTTTCAGAAAAGAACAAACCAGACCAAACTAAAACAACCCCCCCCACGCCAAGCTGATCCTTCCGTGCCCCCATGTCACGTCCCACCCTCTTGGCTGGCCTCGTCCCTCCACCTTGTGGTCCCCTCCAGGCTCCGCGCCTCCCGAGGCCCGAGTAGGAAGCGCCCGGCAGGGCTGAGCTCCTTGCGGGCTGTCGCGCACCCGGCTGGTGCTCTCACAGCGTGGAGAACCCAAGGAGGAGTAGCGAGAGTGTTACAAAGCAACTCCTGGATTTCCAGGAGGGGTCCCGAGTGGGTTGTCTCGAGGATCTCAGTCCAGGGATATTTTATACCGCAAGGTCACAACGTGGGTACAAGGGGGGCTGAAGTGCAGTCGACCCCTAGGATGACGAATATAGTCGCTCAGCTAACACTCACCCAACAGGGAAGCGAGACAAGTAGCAGGGTACACGGCGCGCATCACTCATTGGCTTCAGCTTGTCTACGACTTCTGATGGTAGAAAGAACAAAGGTTCCCCTGGAAAGGGCCCACCTGTGTGTCCCAAGGCCGTCTGGGCCACGGGACCGGATGGTGCTAATCAGGGTGCGATCTCAGCGCTGTCATCTCTGGGAGACGCGCAGGCCGGCTGTCTTCAAATCTGCCTGCAGCCACAGGCTGGGGGGTCTCTTCTCTTAGGCCGACCTCTTCGTGGGCCCCATCCCTCTCTACTCACTGATTTCTACCTAACTTCTCTGTCTGTAATAACGACATGCAGGAGCCTTCCCAGGAGCCTCTGGAGCTGGCACAGGATTGCATTAATGGCCAAAAGGTGGACAGCGCTTCCAGAACCTGGAAAACGCCCCTTAAAACTCGGGGTCACTTGTGCACCATAAATGGCGAGTCTACAGGATGTGGCGTGGCTCTCCTAGCACTGTCAGAAACAACGAAATTCCGGTTCCCTGACAGCGCTCATTTCTCTCTTGACGGGCCCAGCTTCCTTTCGCTCCTGGGATGGGTCGCCAAGACTCAGACCCTGAAAGCCCTGCACGTTTTTCGTGTGGCTCAGCAGGTCGAATTCCAGTGTGGCTGTCCCTGGGCAAGGACATCCCATCCTGGAGGGGCTGGGGAAAATGGTACCTTCTCCGGTCCCAGAGGCTGCCCGCGCTTTCCTTCACATGTGGCCTCTTTGTCCGAGGTCAAAGCCAGCAGCACCGTGCCTCTGTGCCCTTCCTGTCATCTCCCCTGCAGGCTTAAGGACCGGCGGGACGACACACCAAATGAACTCCCCTTATCACCTCTTAAAGCCCCTTTTGCCTTGCAGGGTGATAGGTGCCAAGGTCCCAGGATCAGGACATGGACTTCTCTGGGGAGATGATATTCTGCCCCCTCGCGTGGTCACTCTGCCGAGCAAGTCTGGTGGCAGAGTCCCGGGCTGTCTGTAACCGGCTCTGTCCCCTCCCCCAGCCAGCTGCATGGTGGGGGTCACTCCTTGACTTCGGAGCCTGCGGTCATCCAGGATCTGGGGGCCGGTGCAGCCAATCTCAGGAGTGACCCAACCAGGCTTGGAGGGAGGAAGTGGGCTTCTGGCACTCAGTCAAGTCGGCCCCTGCTCGGGGCACTGCGGTGGTTGTTGAGCGAGTCCTTGAGCCACAGCAAGGTGGCTGTGGATGAGAACCACGTGCCTGGGAGGCCTCGGGCGGGTTGGGGAGCCTGGCTCTACGGGCTGCAGGGGACAGACGCCAGGGTGCCACCTTCGTGTCAGGGGAGGCCCAGTCCGTTTTGTGGTGCTGAAACAAAATTCCTGAGACTGAATAACTTATAAAGAGCAGAAGGGTGTTTTCTGATAGTTCTGGAAGCTGAGGAGTCCCAGGTTGAGGCAGCAGTCGGCTCATTGTCTGAACATTATATCCTTGGAAAGGAGGAAGGCTGTGTCCCCTTTTGTGGTGGATGATGAAGGGCAGAGGGGACCAAACTTCCTCTGCCAAGCCCTTCCATCGAGGGGCTTCTCCACCTCCGAAGGTGAGGCCCTCGTGACCCGGACACCTCCCAGCTCTGCGGGTTTAGGGATTCGGTTTCCAAGAAGGCAAGAAGAGCTCCTGCCGAGCTGCCAGGCCATCTGCATAGACATGGGCTGTGACTGCCTCTTAGAAATGCAGCACAGAGCTGGGTGAGGGGGCACAATCTTGTAATCCCCGACCGGGGAGGCTGAGGCAAGAGGATTTTGAGTTTGAGGCCAGCCTGGGATTTAGCAAAATCCTATCTTAAAGTAAAATTAGGAAAGGGCTGGGAATGTTGCTCCCCCAGCACTAGAAGGTGGGGGGAGATTATAACAATTTTCCCAGAGTGATATAATTTGGATGACTTGTTTTGCTTTCTTTAAAAAGTTAAAACTGTATTGGACACATTTGGCAGACTGAAAACCAACCAAAAAGTCACCCAGAAGCCACTGTTGAGATGTAGAAAAAAGCTTGTTTCTGTTAAGTTCCCAGCTCACAAGCCAGTACGAGGATAGAAGCAGGTGCGGGCTACACTGCCTAAAGCAGCGATTCTCAAAGTGTGGTTCCGGGGAAGGCAGAAGCAGGGACCCCGGGAAACCTGTTAAAATTTAGATTTTTCAGGCCGGCTCAGACTTCGCAGACTAGAGGCCAGGCTGCCTTGGCCAGCGTCTTTAACGCACTTCGGTCCGGCTCCGAGAACCGGAGTAGACTTGAGCCGAGCAAGGCAGTTCTGCGATCTGGCCACGAGGGGGCACCCGCAGGCCGCGTTTTCCCCGCCGCCGCCCGCGCTGGGTTCGCTGAAGACCCGCGAAGACCCCGAGAACTTGCTGGGCGCGGTGCGCATGCAAATAAATGGCGACTGCCGATGTTTCAGGAATTAATGGCTGACCCTAAATGACGCCGTGTTTGCACCAAATTCTGCTGTCCTTCTGGTCCCTACCTTGCGTAACCGTGGCTCCAGTGCATTTCAGAGGTGGCAGAAAGTGTCGGACAGCGCTTGTTTTATTGGAAACAGAGAGAAATGTCAGAAGCGGAGGTGTCTGCTGCGAAGCGGTGGTTTCCGTGTGAGGCAGGAGACAGCTCGGGGCCCCTCTCGTGGCCACCCCTCCCTTCCTTCTCGCAGCCCTGACTTCTTCCCACAGGGGAAGGCGCCTGGGCTGCCAGCCTGTCTCAGGCTCCTCTCTCTCCCTCCCTCCTGTCTCTTCTTTTTTAAAAATTGTTTTGTTTTTTGAAACAGGGTCTTGCTGTGCAATTCAGGCCGGCCTTGGACTCACTATGTGGTGCAGGGTGGCCTCGAACTCATGGCAATCCTCCTGCCTCAGTCTCCTGAGTGCTGGGATAACAGGCGTGCACCACCACACCCAGCTACCGTCTACTGTCCCCTAAGGCTCCCTCCGCCTCTCATATTGCCACACCAGGGACACAGCTTCCAACACACTCAGTCCACACCACCACATCACGGTGAACACGTGAGAAGATGTGGGTGAGAACCAGCGGCCTGTGTGCGGAGAGGGTGGAGAGGCTGAGGCAGGGGGGCCTGCTAGGCACGCCATGGGATGGCCTGTCGGGTGTGAGCAGAGGAGGGGGACAGCTCTGGCTCCTGTGGGAGACGGGAGCTCTCGAGTTGCAGCGGTGGCTTTGGTTTTCTGCTCCCGCTTCTGCGACTGTGGAAGGTGTGCTTTGAAAGAATGAAAAGCTGGGAGAGGTGCGGCTTCCTCCTGGTGCCCCATTCCACGGCCTCTGCGGGGAGCCACGGGCGCCTCCTGTCCTCTTGCTGTGTGTTCGGGGTAACAGTGCCCACCCCTGACAGCCCTCAGAGGGCCGCATGACCCACTGTGAGGGCGACAAGCTGCATCTCGGCAGGCGGTGTCTGTGTCACTGCACACATCCCAGTAGGCTGGTCTTGAGAGACGTTCTCTTCACAGTGAAAACCCACAGACCAGGGACGCCCCCGAGACTCCTGCACACCACGCTCGGGGAAACAGCTCTGCAGGTTCAGAAAGAAGTCTTAAGCCAGGCGTGGTGCCTCCCTGCACTCAGGAGGCTGAGGCAGGAGGATCGCTGTGACTTCAAGGCCAGCCTGAACTGCATAGCAAGACCTTGTCTAAACAAACAAACACACACCACCAAAGCCAAGAAGAAAGCTGAAGCACATTTGAGGCAGGTGGCCTTGGTGTGTCTAACAGTCACTTCAGCGGAAGTGTGCTTGGATTATGTTCCCGGAGACCCACAAGGGCAGAGGAAACCAAAGCAAACGGGCTACATTCTTTGTCTCTCTTATGAATGAGGCCAGAGTTATTGTTTGTGATTTTGATTTGTATAACAAAATAAATGTGGGTTTAATAATTTTTATGGAAAACTTTAAGGGACCACTAACAGAATTAAAAACAGGATGTCTACTTTCCAAATCACTGCAGAAGATAAAAGCAAACACAACAGTCTGCAGGAAAAGAAGTCACATAAAAAGAAACAAAGGGACGAGAGGGGAGAACCCTAAACATAGATACTCGGGCTGAGTTCAGATGGAGGAGCCGGGCCACACATGAGCAGCAGCGACAAACAATGTGAACGATCGAGTTCTTGTTGAAAGGCAAAATTGCTTATGATGTACCTTTTAAGTGAGTACTTTATACATACATCTAACTTCTTATTTTATCTTTTTTTAAAAATATTTTTTGTTTTTTTTGAGACAGGGTCTCACTAAGTAGCTCAGGCTGGCCTTGAACTCATAATGATCCTCCTGCCTCAGCCTCCCCAGCGCTGGGATTACAGGTGTGTACCACCATGCCCAGCTTACATCTGATTTTTAAAAAAACACAAAAAGGAGAATCAAAGCTTGGGCAAAGCTGTGAAACACAAATAAAAATGAAGTAGGACTGACAATGTTCCCACCAGATAAAATCAAGCTTTCCAGGAAGTGAATGGCACAAAAGGAGACACTGTTGGTGGTGATGGCATCTTGTGCAAGCCGAGATCTAGGCCACCTCCGTTTCTGGGGACCAGGAGGTCTGCCCTTCCTCACCTCTCAGGCAGAGGTGGCAACCTGGCGATTAGCTGGGAGGTCACATCCGAGCAGAAGCCCCGCGTGCCCTCAAGGGTGCAGTCTGAGCTCCCGCCTGGCTGACTAAGGAAGTGCAGTGCGTCACTGTCCCTTTGCGGGGCGCGGTGCTCCAGGAATGGCCTAGATCTAAATGTCCCCAGAATTCCCATGAGTGTGCATGATGCGATCAGTGGGGCTGCACTCAGCTGTGGATCGACCCGCTGATGAGCACATAGCTGATGAGCTGTTGGGAGCTGGGGCCTGGTCAGGCACCTCCCTTCTCCCTGTTTCCTGGCCGCCATGAGGTGAGCAGCTCTGCTCCGCCAGACCCTTCCACCAGGCCTTCCTGCTGTGGATGGAACCCTCGCAAACTGTGAGCCAGAGTAAACCTCTTCTCCCTTGAGTTGTGGGCATTGTGTTGGTGTTGGGTATTTTGTACCAGTGAGGAGAAAGTGACTGAGACACTTTCTGTAACCAAGGTCTTTGGCATTTCAAGCCACTGAGATTTGTGGGCTGTTTGCCACCTAAGCTTAACTCCTCAAAGTCTATCTAATACATACGTTAATCCTGAACCTTAATGTACTAAGTAAACAACCACTAGACTGTTAAAATAGAAGGATAATAGAAAAAGGTCAGTGCATTTTTCAACATCCGTATCAGCCCTCAGTGAATCAAAAATAGAAGATTCAGACATGGTAATATAAAAGGTAAGGGGATTAAATATCGTCAGAATTTTAAACCATGTAAACAGGCATTCATCTTTTTAAAATTTACTTTTATTAGTGTGTTTGCAGTACATAATGATTACATTCACAGTGGGCAGTCAGTGCACAAACATAATGCATACGCATCTTAATTCTTTTTATGTTTCCATCTTCCTCGCCCTTCTCTCTCTACCTGAGGGACTCATTTTATTTTCAAAGTATCCGTGTATCACTTACAAAACTGATTAAAACATAGAAATTGATGATTTAATAAAGCAGAAGGTATACAAGCACTGAACCCAACCTCAATAATACTGAAGCCAGTAATATGAATTAAGCCAAAATTAAAGTGCACCTATAGGGGAAAAGATCAAGACTATTGAGAAGATAAGAACGTGAGGAATGCCCCAGACCAAAGCGTGTGGATCTGGGCGTGCACAGAAGTAGGTGTTCAATTACACATTTAGAGAACACAGGAAAGTATTAGGGAAACTGCTATAAATAACATTCGAAGTCATGAGTATACATAAGAAGATGGATAGATTAGAGAATAACAAATCAGTAGAATTAATTTAAGGCTTGTATGCTGGTGTCTTGAAAAACATCAGAAGTGACTGAAATGGTTGACCTTTTCACAAATGACAGGAGGAAAGGACACTGGAGGCCGGAGTCGCCCCAGCGCAGCAGCCCTTCCTTTGACTTACTTGAGGGTGCCACGGGGGGCGGGCTGTCCTCCTGCCACTTCCAGGGCCGGGGTGGGGGGCGGATGAGGAAAACTGAGACAAAAGTCCCAGGGAACTCAGAGGCCACTCGGGCTGCTGAGAGCAGCCCCCAGGAGCAGAAGTCGAATCACAGGCGTGGAGCCCCGGAGCTGGACGGGGAGCCAGCCGCGGAGGAGGGGCCAGGCAGGTGCTCCGTGGCCACGCCGTGGCATCCAGCAGGTGGCCAACAGGGCGGGGACACCATTGGCCATGCCTCACCGGGGTAGGGAGGGGAGAGGCGAGGACCAGCAGGGAGGGCCTCACTGCCGATCTGCTCAGCCCGCGCCCTGGTGACCACGATGGGCGATGGCCTTCAGGGGGCGACGTCAGCTCCACCCTGTGCTCAGGCCCCATCTTTCGGGAGGGATGCTGAGCCCCGTGGCTCCGCCAAGGACCCTTGTGCTGCCGTTCCTTTACCTCTCATGGACGCCCGCCCGACAGGCCACCTCTGACAGCCTGCGTCCCAGGCGGAGGAGACACCAATCGGAGCCCTGCAGGTGCTGGAGGGAGGAGCAGGTTTTTCCCTTCATCTTGCCCTGCTCCTGCCGGACGACCCCTCAGACTCGCTCTGACGGGGGGATAGTTGGCTATCCTCTGCCCCTGGAAATCCTCTCTCCCTGAAATCATCTTGCGTTAACCATCTCAATTGAAGCCCACTTTATTTATTTAGTGGTACTTGTGATTGAACCTAAAACCTTTGTATTGAGCTACACTCCCATCCCTTTTTTTTCTTGTTTTTTGTTTTGATATGAGGTGTTGCTAAGTTGCTCAGGGTGGGCTCCAACCTGCAACCCTCCTGCCTCAGCCTTCCAGAGTGCTGCGGGATCATAGGCCTGCACCACTGCAAAGCTCCTATTGGCACAGAGGGGCCCACTCTCCCCCAGAGGACTGGGACTCCAGCAGCCCTCTCGCTGGGACTGTGTCTCCAGCTGGTCCTAGCTGTTGTCACCCACCATGGGACAGGAGCTGCAAGCTCTCCAGGCAGCTCGACATGGGGCACAAAAGGCCCAGAAGGAGGCAGGACCCGGGCTAGAGGCCGGGCGCTTTTGGTTCACACTGTTTGAGGAATCTCTGGGGTTTCCAGACATTTCTGGTTGCTCCAGTGCCTGTCTATCCTTGCCAGCTTTCTTCAGAGCTCCCTGGCTGGGACAACACAGGACTCCCAGGCTGCCAGGGCTGGCTGTAATAGGAGGCCTGGCAACCTCATGCCCTCCTGAGCAGGCTGAGCACTCATGATTCAAGCCTAAGGGTCCCTGGATTCCTGGCAGAGCGGACACTGACCTCCGCGTGACCCCTTGGCATCTAGTGGAATCCTGACTCCCAGGATCTGCCGACCCTCCTGTCTCTGGGCTCCTGGAGGAAGCACCCACCTCCCCAGCAGAGCCCCCTCTGTCAGCCCTCGGAGCCGAGGCAGTGGCGAGGCCTGGGGGTGGCAGCCGTCACCTTCGCCGACCTAGGGACTGGGCTCCAGGCACAGAGGAGGGGGTGAGAGGGAGCGAGGCCCAGGACTGGGGGGCTGGCCCCAAGAAGGGGACTGGAAATGGGGAACAGGTGGGAGGGCCCCAGCCCTACTGGGTCAGCCGCCCTCTACACAAGAGCCTGCCGCTTGGGAACAAAGGTCACCAGCCTTGGATGCTGCAGCAGATTGGGTGCTGCTGGCCACCTCCCCCAGCGACGGTTTTGTTCTGGAACTCTTGGGCAGGGCCTCTCAGCTCCTAATCCCCCTGGGATGAGTGTCCCCAAGCCACCTTGGTCACCAGCCCGAGGCACTTGGCGTCCCTGCTTCCCTCTAACACAGGACCGACGGACAGGAAGGGCTGCACAGGGCGCTGCTGAACCAGGATGGAGTGAGAGGACCTCTGAATTATGTAAAGGTTTCTTGCTGGTTTCCGGAAAGGAGATTCTGATCTAATCTTTGTTCATAATTTCACGTTCAAGTCTCCGCAGAGCTTAGGAACTGTGATTGTTAGCAGCTTCAGGCAGAGAGTAAAACCACAGCCCCAGCTGCAAAGCGAACGGGCAACCTGGTGGTTTCTGCTCTGTCCGTGGTCCTGGTCTCAGCTCCCAGCCGACGTGACCCTGGGACGCATCCACCGCGACCCGCCTCGGTCCTCGGCACTGGTGCAAATCTGCCGTGGGGCTGGAGTACTGCTGGGCTGCCCGGGGTGCCCGACCATCTGCGAGGTGGATGAAGCTTCTCCCCAAACAGAGCCTCCATCTCAGGGCGTCTTCCCCTAAGGACAGAGAGGGGCAGGATGGAGAGGACCCCACAGCGCCGAGTCCGGGATCAAGTAAGACTAGAATTGGGAACCTGGCTGACAGCTATGTTTGGAGGCAAATGCCTCTTCACATTCTTCCTCGGTCTCAGACTAATTCCTAAAAAATAAATACAACGAGCTAGGCATGGTGGTGCACACCTGTGATCCCAGCTGAGGCTGAGGCAGGAGGATTGCTATGAAGTCAGGCCCGGCCTGAACGACATAGTCCCTGTCTCAATCAGTCAATAGGGTAAATAAAGACAGTTTTCAAGATGTTTGTGGAATGACTTTTTTTTATGTTTTTCAACTAGTTAGGACAAAAACATTACAATGATTGGCTTCTTTCATTTAGTTACATAAATAAAATTTTTATAAATATCTCTTTATAAACAATATAAATAGCTTTACAACATAAATACATTTATGCATGACATGAATGTACAAACAGCAACATTTTACAGCTGGTTTTGCAGTCTCTTAAAAACTGTCTCTTGTCAAGCTGGTGTAGGTGTGTGTTTCATGTATATAATATATATATATAATATATAACTTTTTATTTTTCATTTCCAAGGAAAAAACCAAACAATAAAATCATACCCACTCCTCCCCAAATAATAATAAAACAGCTGGTGTCGTGTATTCCCAGTACCAGGGGGAAAAAAAAAGAAATGTAAAAGCCACATCGCATTGGAGGGGTTTCCAGATGCTGGCGGCTGGTGACCAAGGATGACCTCAGCGTGCGGCGCGACTCCCAGTCCTGGAACAGAGGACACAGCACGCTTAGTCCCGGGCCCTCGGCCGAGGAAATCCAGCCTGCAGGGCGCTTCAGAGCCTTCCTCCCCTTGCCACAGCAGGCCGAGGCCCGTCCGTCCACCCCGGCCCCCCGGACTCCCGATGGAGCCGTCCCGCAGGGGAAGAGGCCTGACTGGGCCCGAGTCTCCTGCTGGCCTTGGCACTGGTCACCCCAGCGCAGGTGGACCCGGGATGTCGCCAGGCCTCCTCCCGGCTCTGCCTGATTACGGGCCACACCCTGGGCTGGCACTTGGTGAGGCCTGGTGACGCAAAGGGAGGGACCCCCCACCACTTCTTTATTCATTTTGCTGAGACACAAACCCTTATTCAGTTGCTTGCCTCTGATGTGTGTGTGTGGGTGACCACGGAGGGACGGAGAATAGAAATGTCTGGGGACTCGAATTCTGGGCTCAAACGCCAGCTCTGACCTTGATTCCTGGATGGCCCTGGGTAGCTTTGAGTATCGCTTTCCTCACCCATAAAATGGATAACAGCCACCTCCCAGGGCGGTGTTGGGATCACGGGGGCCACGGGTTAGGCCTTGGCTGCGACTGGGTCATGGCTGCCGCCCAGCCGACAGCACTTCCTTCCCTCACTGGGCCCTTCGGAGCAGGGGAGAGGGCCTGCTGCCAGCTGTGGGATGGGCAGCCTGACTTGTCCTTGGTGAGGCCAAATGATGGAGGGGGCTGTGATCAGTCCCTGGCCGCGGGTGTGCCGCTGCTCCGGGCCCGAGCAAGGTGTCCTCCTCCCTCCCAGAGGACAGCGCACACAGAGGGACCCGGGCCAGGACGGCTTGGTCGGCTCTCCCCACTGCCCTCTCTGGCTGTCCCGTGTGCTTAGACAGATGACAGATTCTGTGATGCTCCTGGGGCCCAAGGCGAAGTGTTCACTGAGGTTCCAGCCACACGCAGTGTCTGTCATTAGCATTTTATAACCAAGACCTATAACCATCAGCGACAGTCATTATGGTGGTGCTTGGAGCCCAAGTCACTCCTTAGTGGAGAGATGGACACAACCTCAGAAGTGTTTTCATCTGTGTGAAAAACCTACACTCTTTCTCTTTAAGGCGGGGCTGGGCATCCCCCCCGTGGCCTGCAGGTACTGCAAGGGTGAGCTGCTGTCCCACTGGGGACGGGCGCGGTGAGCAGGGGACAAGGCTAAGGCCACTGGCAGCGGGTGCACGTCTAAGCTAAGAGACCTTTCCGGGGGACTGGCGGCCTCCCTTGACCAAGGGTGGGGAGGTCTTAGCATCTGGAGTCCTCCTGCCCTGCATCTCACGCCTCCCACCTGGCACTCTGGGCACCAGGCCCACAAACAAGGCACCTGTGGGAAGCGTGTTGGGCACTAACCCAGGGAGGCTCCACTCACTGCGGCTTAGATTCTAAAGTTGGAGCTCGGCGCTTAAATCACAAACTGAAAATGTTGTCTCGGTCTCCATCTCTTCGTTGTTTTGAGACGGGAGAGAGGTGCAAAGACACGGCACTGCTGGCTCTAAAGCCTGCCCCAGAGTCCAGACGCGGCAGTGACGGCCCCGCCGCACCCGGCTGCAGACGGGACAGGGCGCTGCGACCCAGGGTGGGTGGCAGGCGATGGGGTG
Organism: Hystrix cristata; assembly: GCA_004026905.1. Classification (NCBI taxonomy): domain Eukaryota; kingdom Metazoa; phylum Chordata; class Mammalia; order Rodentia; family Hystricidae; genus Hystrix; species Hystrix cristata. Next base: position 91,864 of record PVJO010003563.1, on the reverse strand, counting down.
CCGGTCGGGGGCACTGACAAATATTCCCAAGAGCCCCTTGCGGGCGCGGCAGGTCGTGCTTGCCTCGGGCCGGTGTCTGGCCCTGAAGGTGGTCATGTTAATACGGGACGGAACCGGTCCAGGAAGCACAGGTGGTTCGGGAAACTGCTGTAAAAAGGCTCAGGCAACGCGCCGGAGAGGCCGCTCGGTTCCCACCGCTGGGAGGCTGCGGCCGCTGACCGACCCTCCCTGCCCGGGTGCCGCCGACCGGCCGCGGGACGCGCAGGGGCAGAGCTAGAGGCAGCAGGAGCCCGATCCTAGTGCACTCTGGTGTCACTGTCGGATGTTATTCCGCGTGCACTGGAGGGCTGCGGGAACGAAGAGTGGAAGGAGGCGATGGGCGTGTGGTCTCTGCCACAGCAGACTGGCACCACGGGGCCTGGCAGGGCTGAGGTCTCCACCCCGGCGGAGGGAGAAGGGGCCACGCCAGAGGCAGCAAGCTGGAGCGGTTTGGATGGGGACCAGGGTTGGTGAGAAATTCTGTTTGGGACATGTCAAGTTTGAGGATGGGGCAAGAGATGAGATTTATATTAGTCTGTTCCTTTCGCTGCCATGAAACCGGGTCACAAACACCAAGCTTTGCCCCCGCGGCGGCATCAGGACCCTGGACAGACCAGTTTGCCCACACCCAGTTTAGAGAAGGGGCGAGGACCAGGACGCCCCAGGCAGAGGCGCCTCCCCATGCTGCCAGCGGAACTGCCGCATAATACATGGGGCAGGCGTTTCCCCACATCGGTCCTGCTGCTTGGCCACGGCTCCCTGACACCTGGCGGTAAAATCGCCCCTCAATCCCTCGTTGGCCATGGGGCCAAGACTGCGAGCCTGCCTATGGTGGTAGTGGGGGACTCCACAAGCCCGTCCATCCAGGCTGAGCCACTTCTGACCCAGCCCAGTTTCCCTGACCACTTTATCCTCCACTTCCTTCATCTGTAAAATGGGATGACAAATGAGGTGGCGGGCAAAGCCTCGCGCACTCGCGATCTCAGGCCAGGATCGCCTGGCCCCTCTCTGAAGGCCAGCCGGGTTGCGGACCGGTTCTGGGTCAGCACATCCGCGAGAAGCCGGCCCGGCCCGCGCCGGCGGGGTTGGGTTCGGTTCCGCAGGGCGCTGCAGCCAGGCGAGAGGCGCGCCCGGCGGTCGGGTCGGGGGTACTCACCGCCGCCAGGGGGCGCCACACTAACATCCCAGGCCGCTCATGGAGCCGATCCGGTCCAGTTTGAGGCCGAAGCAGCCTTTGGACAAGCCCTTCTTGTTGCCGCCTTTGTATTTGCGCGCGTTGGGGTGCTCGTGCAGAAGGCGGGCCCACGCCGCCCGCGACTTGGTGTCCACGCGCAGGTCCCGGAGCAGCCGTGACCGGTCGCCCTTGAGGTTGGCGCCGCTGCCCCCGGGCGTCTTATCGCCCTTCTTCTGACCGCCGCCGGCAGCCTGGGGCTCGGCCACCTCCTCCCCCGGCGGGGTTCGCGGGACCTGTCGGAGAAAGAGCGGGCAGTGAAGGGGCCACGGCTGCAGCACGGGCGGCTCGCGAGCCCCGATGCCCGGCAGCCTGCGTCCTCGTCGAGTCCCGTGCGCGCGACGGCTCAGCGCGCATCCACCTGCCGTGCTTGCCGCTCCTTCGGGGAGCCCCGGGCCTCCCCTCTTACGCCACTTGGCGGGATGGCCACACTGGACGGGGCCTGCACATGTGCAGAGGCCGGGGGACCCCCTAAGTCTGGGCTTCCAGGGCAATTCTCGGGGACCGGCTGTGTCCCCGCGCTCCCCGCCCGTCCCTGCGCGCAGCAGTCTTGCAGAGCCTCCCACGCCCCTCGCCGACCGGCGTCCCTTGGACAGCACCCACCTTCGATGGCGCCCCGGGCTTGGCTTCGGAGGGCCGGAGCGAGAGTAGTGTGAGCAGCAGGGCGCAGGCGAGCAGCTGGGAGAGGTGCATGGTGCCGCCGGGGCCGCGGGCGCGGAGCGAGCTGCAGGCGAGCGCGAGCGCGAGTCCCAGTGCTGCGCGGCGCCGGCTGGGTGCGCTCTGAGTCCGCGGCTGCGCTCGCGCCTTTATAGCCCAACCTGCCGCTGACGTCATCTCCCCGCCCCCCCGGCGGCCCGGGCCAATGGCACCGCGCACGCGGCCGTGCCGAGGGCCGACAGGGGGCAGCGAGGGCTCCCCTCGGCCCCCACCGCATCCCAGCCCGGAGGGATCCCGTGGCGCGGCGGGCTCGCTGGGGCCGCGCTCGGAGCTGCACCGCGGCGCGCGCTCGGAAGCTCGATCTGCACAGCGCGCCGTGACCTGCGAGTGCCCGCGCGCCCAGGGCGCGGTGCACCCGCGGGGCCTCGCCGCACGCGCCTTACCTGCGAGGGAGCGGCACACTTCGCTGCAGGTGGAAAGACTGCTTCGAGAAACTAAGTCACCCAAAGTTACACAGTCAGAAAGTTGGCGCTGCCAGAAATCCACGCGGATCTGCCCTGTTGCCAAACTTCCTTGGGCACCCGGCGGGCGTAGGCTGGCGTCCCGCCCTCGAATTTATTCGCTCTCCAGGGTGGGAGCAAAGACCCCGCCGATGCCATTGGGTTGGAGAGGCAGAAGACAGGGTAGAGGACCCTGCGGAGAGGTGCAGGGAGAGCGAGGTTTACCCAGGGCGAGGAGGGAGGACAAGTCTTCCACACTTGGAGTGCAAGCGTTTTGCCAGCCCGCGTGTTTGAGCACGACCCGGGAACCGGGTAGAGGGTGTGCGAGTGCAGGCCCCGGATCCCGATGCCCGCGTGTGTGCACAGCCGCGCCATGTGCTCTCCGCTGGCCGCGGGATCTGTACTCGGTGGTTTCGCTCTGCGTGCAGAAGGCCAGGTCTGACCCGGCGGTGGCTCCCAGGAGCCTCAGCCCGTGGCTGTCGCTCCAGTATCCGTGCGCCAACAGAAGCTACAGAAGGACTCTGGCTCGGCCCAGTCCCAGCCTGGCCTCTGAGAGCCGTGACAGGTGTCCACCGCACGGCTCGGGCTGTCCAGAGGTCCCACCGTGACTGTCGGACACTGCCACACATCTTTGCAGCTCACGATGTCCTTTTCTGGGCTGGGCGTCTTGGTCCCTCCGACTGCGGAGAGCCGGGGAATGCAAGAATAGAGCAAGGTGCAGGAACATGTGGCCCGCGGCCGCTGCGCAGGCTGGGGCTTGGGAGGAGAGAGAGTTGGCTGAGATCCGGGCTTGGTGGCAGCTCCCAAGGGTACAGAGGGGCTAGTACGGTCTTTCGTGGGAGGTGTGTGTGTGGGGCGGGGAAGCTGGCATCTCTAGGCACTCCAGGGTGCCTCTGGCAGCGACCTGGGTCACAGGAAGCCAGGACCCCCATCTGCTCTCATTCTCTCTCCCCTCCCACTCCTCACTCTCGCCCCAGAGGAGGAGACCCAGGGCAGAGAACTCCCTGCGTCCTTTTGTTTAGGCAGTAATCCTCAAAGGCGCTCTGGGTTTGGGGCAGCAGATCACAGTTCTCCAGGAAGATCCTCCTTCGTTGTTCTGGTGAGTTGACCCACCACCTCCAGGCAGCACCCAGGATTGCCTTTGCCTCCTCACGTTAACACCCAGGGAGTGACGCAACTCTTTCACTCAAGAAGAGAAGAGAAGCAAGATGGAAGAAGAGGGGCAGACCTCCAGGTGGGCTATAGATGTTTCATCCCCTCTTTGCCTACCGGGCAGAGGGATGGTGGCACCCGAACCTGAGACTTGCTTTATCTATTCCTGTTTTAAGAGCCAGGCAAACTGACTCTAGAGTCAGGTACTGGGCTGGCGTCCAGGTTGCAGCAGCTACGTGCTCTAAAAGCCTCTTAAGAAGGGAGAGTGGGAACTTCTTGTGCTGATAGCTACCTCCTCTGAATGTGTGTAGGCTGGACCGTCCTCTCTTCTGTGTCCCTGGATGCACTCGGTGATGGCCCATGACTATCTGGGTTCCCTTCTGTTTGATTTTTTTGGGGGTGTGCTGGGGCTAGGCAAGTGCTCTACCACTGAACTAAATCCCCCTCTTTGAGACAGGGTCTCACTATGTAGTCCAGGCTGGTCTTGAACTCACTGTGTAGCCAATTGCAGCCTCGAACTCGAGGATCCTGCTGCCTTCACCTCCCGAGTGCTGGGATTACAGACCTGTGCCAGTTTGGGGCAGAGAACCTCCCGAAGGGTCAGATGTGGAGTGAGGCTTCGCTGGTGCAGGCTGTGTGCAGCCTCACTCTGCTGTGACTGCTGGGGCGGGGCAGGGGGTAGGTCCACAGGGATCTGCAGGGAGGGAGATGAGGGTTCCCAGCTCCTCTGATGTCCCTGCCGACCTGGGTGTGTGACTCCTTTCCCCGGGAGATTGGCTCCTTCTCACCCTGAGCCCGGGGGCCTGGCGGGGACAGCTGACGCCCTGAGCAGAGGGGCAGGGCACTGTACAGACTGCTCAGTGTTAAACTCTCCCTGGTGGCAGAGGAGGGAGGAAAGGCCCCTGGGCCTCAGGGACCTGGTGGTTCTGTAGGCGAATCCTGACACCTGTCACACATCCACTTGTAGTGAGGCAGCATCCCTTCAGCCCCCTCAGAAGGGAGGACCGTCAGGAACCCAACCGGGTGGGCTTCCTGGAGAGGGAAGTGTGCCAGGCCCGCTGGAGGCCCCGGAGCTGGCTGGTAAGACCGGACGGTCGGCCCCTCCAGCGACCGGGTCGGCAGCGCCCCCTCCTGGCCCTGGGCGGCAGCGGCGGCTTCTCAGGCCCGCGGAGGAGGGAGGGTTGCTGGGCTGCCCATCTGTTTTCTCTGCAATTATTTCATCCCGGGGCCCCTTCCAGCTGCATAACTTCCCAGCGAGGACGCGAACAGGCGATGAGCGGTTCTAGGGGAGGCCGGGCGGGGAAATTGCCGCGGGAGCCTGGCCAAGTCCCATCTCTGCGCAGGGCCTTGGGTTTCACCACCTGTAATTGGGAAGAGGCTGCCCTTGCCTCCTGGACGGGGGCAGAGGGGACCTGGCAAAGGCAGCAGGAAGCAGCTGAGGCGGAGGAGGGATGGGAACAGCACCGCACGTCCACACTTGCAGGCGGGGCCCAGGGCTCTGGGTGGTACCGACAGAGCCTCGGGGGACACAGAGGCCTGGCCGGGTCTCTTTGGGGCCTGCGCCTACCGGCCTGGGAAGGCCAGACATTGCAGGAGGGCTCGCCTTCATGATGCCAGGGGTCTTGACCCCAGGACACCCCCACCTGACAGGCAGCTGCCTCCATCCCCTTTCCCAGAGGCGCTGCCAGCACCTGCTCCAGATGGCCTCCAACCCGTTGTCCTCCACAGGCCCCTGACGTCAGAGTTTAGCCCTCTCTCTTTTTTTTTTCTTTCTTGTCGAAAAAGAGAAGACAGGTCCTCCACAGATAGATAGACTCAGGGGAACAGCTGCTCCCCATCTGGATGTCAACAGGCAGGTGAGGGGCGGGTGCTGAGGCCCAACCCTGAGGAAGTGGGCTCAGCACCCCAACATCCACTGTGGAGCCTGCACCAGATGTTCACAGGGGGCTGGGTCTGCCGCCAGGCTGTGCGCCTGGGGACAAGGACTCGCCTTGGCCGGCATCTGTCTGACTGTTGGTGACATGGAGCTTTCTGAGCAGAGGGCCACTCCTTTGCTGTCTGAGGTCCCCGCAGCAAGCACCCTGCCTCCCCAGGAGGGCACCTGTGGTCTGATCTTGGAGACCTTGTTTCTGATTTGATAGAGCTCATAGTCTTCAAGATGGAGGCCTCTTCTTGAGACAGGTGGGACCCCAAGTATCTTACGGAAGCCCTTTTAACTTGCCCCTTCACAGAAGGGACATGGGATGGGCTTGCCGGGACCCTGGGCCACCAGTCAGCTGTGTTCTCCACACATCTGCCCCGTGAGCTGTGGTCACTCACTGCTCCCTGGTGAGAGGTCAGCTTCTAGACTGAGAATGCCGAGGAAGCATGAGCGAGAGAGAGAGAGAGAGAAAGAGAGAGAGACGCGACGCAGCAGATGCCAGCGAGGGCTGGGGCGGAGCAGGTCACACAGGCTGCAAAGTGCTTTCAAGCCCGAAGTTTGCAAATTGAAAAACCGTGAAGAATCTCTGGGCCCAGTGTGCAACATCTCACAACAAACCTGCCCCCCGGGTTGCCCAGAAAGGTCCCTTGTGGCCCAGCGTGGACTTGGCAAGGAGAAGAAAGGCCCTTCCCCACAGCTGTCCCCCTGTCTGCTTCTCAGGGGACTCCTGCTTTGCCTCATAGAGAAATCCTTAAGGGAGGAAGCCCCAGCTCAGAGCCAAGTAGAGTCTGGAACTTCCTGCCGAGCAGCTGACCTGCGGTCTTGGCCTTCACAGAGGTGGCCCAGGGCAGAGACTCTGTGTGGCGCAGACGCACGTCAGCAGATGTTTGCTGCCTGGCATCTCTCCCCACGGGAAGAGCTGAAAGCTGAAATGCCAAGCGTCCACTTTCCCAGGGGCCCTTGCAGCCCACACTGGGACAGGCGACGCGGTTGCCCCAGTCCCAAAGTGACACGCCTGGGTTTCCAATCAAGTGTCTCTTTCTCAAGAGACTCTGAGCCACCAAATGGTCCCCAAGGTGCCTGTGCCTGGGTGCCTGTGCTTCACCTGTCTCATAGTCCATCCTCGGAACAGTGGGTCTGCCAGAGCCCCACCGCCCCAGTCCAGCCCCGCACATGGGTGAGGACATCCGGGCGCACCCTGGCCATCTTCCCTCTGCGACGGGTGGCAGGGCAAAGGGGCCGATGCGCAGGGAGGTGAACTCGGGGGACCAGGTGGTTCCACTCTGGAAACAGCCAAGGAAATCATGAGGACAATGTTCAGTGACGGGGTTCAGGCTGACTGTGCAAGCTCTGTTGTCTTTAAAAATCATGTTTTAAATTATTTGATGGGGATGATTAAAGGTCCTGTGCTGCCTCTATAGAATTAGATACTTCCTGAGTTCAACGGTTCCTGGAGTGCTCGCAGAGGTGAAATGCGCGCACCATATGTTCCTCCACATGACTGAACGAGGCAAATATTTCTAACTTCAGCACCTCTTACCCTATCAGATCCAAATGTGTTTCTCAGGCGCAGAGGGCTTCCCTGAGCTCAGAGAATCAACAGTGAGGCCCGGAGGAGCTCTAAGAAAGCCCAGGGGCTGGTGGTGGCTGAGCTGGTGGAGGTTGTGGGAGACGCCAGCCTGCGTGCAGAGCTGGGGCATGTGCCCGGCTGCAGAGTCGGCACCCAGGTCACTCTTTCCGGGGACCCCGAGGAGCTGGCCCCAGCCTGCCAGCTGCTACCGTGTCTATGCCCGTGGTTTCCTGTCTGCCTCGGGCTGCAGGGGGCAGGGTCACACGGGGGCCGAGGGGCCAGGGTTGCTCCCCGGGGACTTTCAGGAGACGAGGCTGCTGGAGAAGGGCGGGCGACCATCAGAGTTGCTTTCTGGCTGGCGGCCTTGGCTAGGACCTGAGATGGGAAGGCTGGTGGGCGCCTTCTCCGGAGCGGGACAGCGACTCTGATGAGCCTGGAGGCTGTGCTGACCCCGGCCTTCCACAGGTGTCTCCCCAGCTCCAGGACAGATGGCTGAACCCAGCCTCGCAGCCCCCCAGCTCCCTGAGCGTGCTACCGTTGCAGCCCCGACACCCCCGGGGCTGCCTTCTGTCCCCGTGTCTGCCTCAGGAGCCCGACCCCCCAAACCACCTGCCAAAACGGGTGCCTGGCGAGAGCGCAGAGGCCGAATGCACGGCAGGGCCAGGGCCCCTCTGACCTACGAGCCTGGCACAGCCCCCGCGTGGGCTCCTGAGCTGCCCTCAGCCGTGACCAGGATCGACGGGCTGCCCCGCATCCCTGGAGGGCATCTGCTCCAAGCACAGTCTGTGCCCGCGTGAGCGGCTCCTGTGGGAATGTGCGTGCAGCTCGGCAGACAGTCAGCTTCTCCGCCACTTGTGGCCGTGTTTTCAGGGAACACTCGGGGTTCTGGGGTCTTTGTCACATCTGTCAGCGGCCACCGCTCTGGGGCCTCCCTGGACCTTCTTCCCGTTCTTTCCTGTTCAGGTTCTGGGAGGTCTGGGCCTGATGGGGCCAGACTGGTTGGGGGTGCTCTGTCAGGAAGCCAGCCCACCAGTGGGCCTCGTGAGTTAGAGGGTCTCCAGCCAGAGGCCAGGGCAGGGTCACCACGGCCATCTCAGGGATAGAGCAAGGCCAGAAGCCTTGCGCACAGGCCTGTGGGACTCGGGGGGCCCCTTAGACCTCAGCCCTGATGGCCAGCTCCCAGGTCCTGAGCGCAGAGCCTCTTTCTACCTTGGGGGTCTGCAGCGGCATGGGGGCTTCATAGCTCATCTCCTCTGCTCCCTACCCCAAGGCTGCCTCTGGCTGCTGCCCACCTGGAGGTGGGCCCTGGGCTTAGGGCTGCAGCGGAGTCTAGGACAGAGATACAAGAGGCAGGAGCAAGATGGTGCCCAGATGTGGGCAGGGCCTGGCTCCAGGTGGGGTCTGCCTGATCCCAGTGGCCGAGAGGCCTCTAGACCAAGCCGGCATCCCCGGGGTGCGGCCTGTGCAGGCCCCGGGACAGAGGCTCGGATCCCACAGTTCTCTGTCCCAGGGAAGCTGAGAGCAGGAGCAGGGCGGCCCTGTGTCTCCCGCACCCAGGCCAGGGGCAGAGGCTGGGAAAGGCTGCCCCTGGCAGTTGTTGACCCGAAGGGCTTGCCCAGCAGCGATGAGCTCATGGGAGAGGCTGCTGTCCAGGCTTCGCCAGGCCAGGAGCCGGCAGCTGCTCCTGCTGCCCGGTGCCCTGCTGCTCACACCTCTTGAGTGGAAGCCTGGTGCTGAGCCCAGTGAACCCGGCATTGAGATGACATGGCAACGTCACACTCGTGGGCAGACGATGAGTGCTCTTTAAAAATCAGTCTTTTGGCGGAAGGTATAGAAGCATGCACACAGCAGAAATGTCAGACTAACAGCAAAATAAACGAACATCCAAACTGCCTGTGTTCTCCTCAGTTCTCAGGCCCTCTCAGCAACTCGTGTGCCCAGGTGGAATTGAAGTGCATGTATAGCTTGTGATCAGCCTTTTCCTTTAACATTGTTTTATGTGATCTTTTTTCCATAGAACCGCATAGCTGGCAAGGTAATAGTTCACTGTCAGGTTCTGGGTGTAGTGTCGTGTAAAAACATCTCTAAACAAATAATTTCTGGTTTTCTCTCTCCCTCCTTTCCTTTCCTCTTTTTTTATGCCCCTTCTTTTCCTCCCCTCCAGGAACTGCTTGTTGAGGAATTTGGTAGCTGGAGACCGGGGCTCGGTAGCTCTCTTTTCGGCTCCTCCACGGATGCTGCGTAGCTGTACTCACCAGGCCCCTCAAAGCTGCTACTCTGAGGACTTTGTTAACTATTTTTTATCAGATCGTTACATGTTTTGATACTATTATTTCTCATGTTTACCATGGCACTTTCTTCACCTCTGTGGCTCTTTATGCTTCTATACAGAGGTTTACAAATTCAGAGTACATGTTACTGTGTATCTTCAAGCCTCCTGCATTTCCCTTTCATCATGTGGACAAAGATCTTCGCCCCAGGGTGCATCTGTCTCCCTGGAAGGCAGGGATGTGGGCTCCACTGTATTTTGGTCTCCATTGCTCCCCATACCCAACTTGGGTGAGCCCACTAGAGAGGTGCAGTGCAGACCACGAAGTAGCTTCCTTCTTTTTTTTTTTTTTTTTAATCCCTAGTCAGGGTCTCATTATGCAGAGCAGGCTGCCCTTGAACTCATTATGTAGCCCAGGCTGGCCTTGAACTCATGGTGGTTGTCCTGCCTCAGCCTCCCAAGTGCTGGGATTACGGACGCATTGGCATTTTAGCCAGCATGGCACAGATGTGAAACCGAGCTTGCAATGTTGAGGCCAAGACTCAGCGGTCATCTGCTCTGAAGTCCAGCTGTGTTCTCACACCGGCATCTTGGTGGGTGGGTGGGTGGACATGCACTTCTACAGTCCTCTCTTGTGGCTTTTTAAGTGGCTGTGTGAGTGTCACACGTGTGTGTTTAACTTCAACCCGTCTGGAATGTTCCGTGGCAATGATGACCAGAGGTCTGCTATTCAAAGCCCACTACCACCCACGTGCCGCAGGTCTCTCTCATCCTTGGACGTTTCCTTGATCTGTGATTCAGTCAGCTCCAATAAACGGGCCCGTGACTGAGCCACCACAGAGTTCTGACTGTGACTGTGTGCACTGTAGACGGGCGGGTATTTCCCTGGCCTTTGTTTTATGACACTCTCCAGAACCATTGTTTATCCATATAAATGTTACAATCACTTTACAAACTTTTATAATATTTAATTTTATTTAGTTGTATTTGCACGTATACTCTTATGATGGATTTTTAATTTTATTGCATTGTGGTCAGAGAATATAACCCATACTATTTATGGGACTTGAAATATACTGAGATTTTCTGTTCCTGAATGTAAGTCCCTGAATGAGTCAATGACAGATACTCAGTTCCAGCTATAGGGGGCTTTATGGGGCTCTCTCAGGAGCCAATGGGGAGGGCTGGCTGTGTCCTAAGGAGATGCCTGGAGCAGTTCAGAAAGGGCACTTAGCTGCCCTGGCCACCCGGAAGCAGGCGCTGCCCAGGGAGCTGCCCTGGGTGGGTCTGTGACCCACCCTCCCCGAGCGGTGTGGGGAGCCTCCCCCTCAGCCTCACCAGCACTGTGTGTTACCACCCTTTCCTCTTTGCTGTTCTAGCAGATAAGAAAGACGCCTCTGCACCTCGTGGAGGAGGTGGTAGTGATGTTGTGTGGTTTCTTCCTTCCTTCTTCCCTTGGTTACCAGTAAGCTTGAATGTCCACTCATGACATCACTGGCCATTTGCAAATCTTGATCAGTAACCACTTTATATCTGTCTTAGTCAATTTCCTCCTTGCTGACACCCACAGCTGTAAGGAGGGGAGGTTTCTTTTGGCTCATGTTTCACTCTGTAGCCAGCTGGCTCCAAGGCAGGGCGGCGGGCACAGGGCCCTGGAGAGGGCAGCCGCCCCCGCTATTGGGACAGGAAGCAGAGCAAGGGAGAGGAGGAGCTGCGAAGCAGGCCTAACCGTCCAGGCCATGCCCACAGTGACCTCCTCGCCAACCAATGAGTCAGCCATAAAGCCCCGGAATCCGCTCACCTTCAGCAGGTCCTGCCTCTGAGTGCATGAGACGCAGGGGGCTGTCTAGACTTCACCCATACCAATATCCATCACCCTTTCCCACTGGAGTGTTCTTTTCCCCCTAACCCATTTGTAAGAGTTATTCCTGATACAGGAATATTATCTGTTTGCTTCTCACATGTCAAAATGCTGTTCTAAGTTTCTGCTTTGACTTTTAATTATACGTGAGTACCCTATGGAATTTTCATTTTTTATATAGTCAAATCCATCCAACTTTTAAATGGCTTCTGGCTTTGCTGTCATTTTTAGAAAGGCCTTTCCCTTTGCCTCCCAAGATTAAATAAACCTTCACCTATTTTTCTAGTATTTTTGTTGAGTTTTATGTGTGCCATATGTACATTTTTACTTTTATTCAGTCTGGAATTTATTAAGGTGTGAAGTACGGATCCAGGTCTATTTCTTTTTTTTAAAACATGGAACATTTTAAAACAGGTGTTCCCAATCACTTACCACAATAGTGGTTTAAAAATCCAAATAAAGTATAAAGCATCTAATTTTAGATACTATTTCCTGGTAAAACCTCCTGACTAGAGCTGTATACAAAATGTACCCTCAAATTCAGTAATTAAATATTCTTAATTTCTTTATCTGGTTATTTAATTTAAGAAAGATTTATCCAGAAAGAATGATTTTTAAAATTACTGACTTTGAGCCATCTTTCCCTGGCTGTACTTAGATAGTGGCCTTGCTACTTACTAAGGCCGGGCACCCTCAGGGTGACAAATGAGAGTCATGAGAAGTGTGCTAACTTTTCACCGACTTTAGTGCAGATTCTGTGAGTTGGAGTTTGGAGAACTGAGCACCCAGCTTATCCAAAAAGTGATAGCAATGCATCAAATACAGTTTAGCAAGAGGGGGAAGCAGAATCCAGTTGTTTTTACTCCACTTGAAAATATATCTGATTGATGTCTCCCTTTGGGCCCCAAACCAGCCTGGAGCAGGGACTTATGGATGAAGGTGAAACCTCAGAGTTGTGTCAGGAACCAGGCTCAGATCCACACCAGTCCCTGTCCCCAGAGACCAAGGCCAAGGAAAGTGCTTTAATGAAGGCTTTATGCACCTAGAGTCTCCTCACAAAATGAACTGGAGAGGGTCCCAAGTGTGCAAGTGAAAAGGGCCTGTCTGTCTTAGTCATTTTTCTGCTGCTGTAGCAGAATACTGCAGACTGGGTAATTTATAAGCAATACAAGTTTATTTGTGTCATGGTTCTCAAGGCTGGGAAGCCCAAGATGGAGAGGCTGATCTGGTGAGGGCTTTGTTGCTGTACCATAACATGGAAGGAGATAGAGATAGAGATAGAGATAGAGATAGAGATAGAGATAGAGATAGAGATAGAGATAGAGATAGAGATAGAGAGAGAGAGAGAGAGAGAGAGAGAGAGAGAGAGAGATTGAGCTCCCAGCCTGGAGCTGTTTGTTGCTGACATTACTCTCAAGGGGGTGGAGCCCAGCACCTAAACACCTCCCTTAGGCCCCACCTCCCCAAACTGTGTCCCAGAGCACAGAGGAGCATGGAGGGCCCTGCTGCTCACAGGGAGTCCGACAAGGGTGGGTTCGTTCTGCAGCACTGAGGGAGAAGAAATGCCAAATTTTTTTTCTGTTTTTCTGAGTCAGATGAAATGTGGTGCAGACTATAGCTGTCTTATCCACACAATGGTTGGTTTCATCACTCTGGGACCCTAGAATTCCCTAAGTGTGTGAGTGTGTGTGTGGGGTGGGGTCAGGATCTCCGAGACTCCAAGGGTGTGGCTGGAGGACTTTAGTGACAGGACTGTTCCCTTGGCAAAGGAACTAATAGGGGATGTGACAGAAAGCTGGGGGCATAAAGAGGGGTTCTGGACAGTACCACGGCCAAGCAGGGTGGAGAAAGAAGAGAGTGGACGTGGGGGCGGGAGGTGGGTAAGGAAAGACCGGACAGGCCTTGGGGGAGTCCCAGGAGGACCCTACTCCAGACAGCAGTCAGCCGTGTCTCACTTCAGCCCGGTCTAGGGGATCCAGCTCCCCATCTCCTGCTCACTGAATGGGCTGGCAGCCTTGGGGCTTGGCTGTGTGTGTGAACCGAGAGGCTGTGCTGCCCTGGGGCCCCCCAGGGCACGGTGGAGCCAGCCCTTCTGCCCAGCGAGGCTCTGCGCTCCTTGCAGGGTGGCAGCAGCACAAAGCGCAAGGTGGGTGTTCCCGAGGCCCTGCTGCAGCACCCTCCGAGCTGGCACTGTGTGCTCAAGGGTCCGCAGAGCTGGGGAGCTGGGCCCCTGCACACGGGGCTCCCGAGGTAGAGGGCTGGGGTGGGCTCCCATGAGGCGGCACTTGTGTGGTCCAGTGATTTGGGACTAATCACAAGAAGTCTCCTTCATAAGAAAAATTGGGGGGTTGGGGTTGGGGATTTAGCTCAATGTAAGAGCAGTAGCCTAGCAAGCACAAGGCTGAGTTCCATCCCCAGCACCCCCAGCTGAAAAAAATAAAAGAAATTTGGATGAGGCATGTTGGTGCAAGCCTCTAATCCCAGCGTTCAGAAGGCTGAAGCAGGAAGGTTGCTTTGAGTTTGAAACTGGACTGAACTACATAGCAAGACTCTGTTTCAAAAAACAAAACTAACAAAAACCAAAAAACAAGCAAAACAAAACAGCAACAAAAAAAATAAAGAAAGAAAGAAAATTTGGGTTCCCTTCCAAATATTTTATTGTTAGTCAATGCCTGGGACATGGCTAGAAAATATAAAGTCACGTGAAAAGTAGAAATACAGAGAACTTCCAAATTTGTTGAAGCTGGCTCAATATTTTGTTTTGAGTCCCCTCTGAAAGGTCAGTGTGAAAAGAATTTTTTTGGGGGGTTGCTGGGGATCAAACTCAGGGACTTGTACTTGCTAGGTAAGCACTCTAATCTAACCACCAAGCTAAATCCCCAACCCCTGAAAATAACTTTTAACTTTACGATTATACAGTAGTACAGATCAGTAGATAAATACAGTGGATCAAGGGTTGTAGTAAGATAATTTAAATACACATGTGTGTGCTTTCCACCTGTGAAACCAAAGTAAGAGTTTATTTTTAACAGTTCTTTGAGATAAGATTCATTTACCACACATGTAGTGCTTGGTGGCATTTGGCTTATTCAGCAGCGTGTTACCCTTATGATAATCAGTGTTAGAACCTTTTCCTCACCCTGAGAAGCAGCCCTTGCACCCCTTAACTGCCAGCTCCCCCTCCCCGTCCCCAGGCCGTCGCAACAGCGGTCTCCTTCTGTCTACAAGTTTGCTTATTCCGGGCATTTCATAGGAACAGAGTCACACGATGGTGCCATTTTGTGTCTGGCTCCGTCACTTTCTGTCACTTAGCATGACATTTTCAAGATCTCATGCCTTGTTGCCAGATGCGGGGCACCTGTAATTCTAGCTACTAGGGAGGCAACTGGGAATGTAGTTCAGCAGTAGTGCGCCTCTGGGTTCATCCCCAGTAGCAAAAAAAAAAATAAAAATAAAAATAAAAATAAAAGAAATCCCCACAGGTGGTATGTAATATGGGGTGAAGTGCTATTGTCTTGTGTGGATATACTACATTTTGCTTATCCATTCATTAGTTGATGGATATCTGGGCCGTTTCCACTTTCGAGCTGTTAGGAATAATGCTCTAGGAACATGCGTGAACAAGTTCTTGCGTGGATATATGTTTTCATTTTCTTGCATGTATAACTAGGAATGGATGACAGTTTGCATGAATCCGTGTTTCACTTCTGAGGAAGCTGTCTGTGGTTGCTACACCATACGTTCCCCCAACAGTGGACAAGGATTCTGATTTCTCCATTCCACTGCCAAGACTTGCTGCTGTCTGGCTTTCTTCTGGCCACCCTGATAGGCATGCAGAAAGAAGGCTTATAAAAATTAGAACAATGGTAAAAGCTAAATAGTCTCAGAAGATCTTGGATTATTTTTCATTGAAATATATTTAATCACAATTAGAGTACCCATGGACATATAATGTTAGCAGTTGTTTCCTTGATAGTTTAATCATGTTCATACATTTTTATTTTGTCTCTATGTATCAATAGTAAACTTTTAAGATTGAGAAATACAAACTTATTCCAACCTAATAAAATTATCATAAATTTCATAAAGTATAAATGAGAGAGTGTATACATTCACAACGCTGTTTGTCATCTCACTTTGCACAGTGAGCATATTCCTTCTGGTCCTAAACAATTCTGCACCATAGTAGTCTGTTTTCCATTGTGGTCACAAAAACCCAGAGGCTGAATAATATATTAAGAAAGAGGTTTATTTAGCTCATGCTTTTGGAGGCTAAAACTCCAAGGTTGGGTGATCTTGTTGAATCAGCCTCTGGCAACGACCAAAGTTGGGTGCTGTGGTGGGCGGTGTGGTGGTGGTGGAGTTCATGTGAGAGGAAGAGCACTCAGGATGTGTCAATCAGTTTTCTGCTACTGTAACAAGACAACCAGCCTTAAAACAGGGAAGGTTTGTTTTAGGTCATTGTTTTAGAAGGTTCTGTGTATGGTTGGTTGGCCCTGTTGCTTTTGGTCTTTGATGGGCAGCACAGCATGGCAGGCAGAGCAAAGCTGCTCACCATGTGGCTGCCAGCAAGGAGGGGGTGGGTGCAGCTCTTAAAGGTTCACAGCGTCCCTGTAGCCTTATGCTGGAGATAAACCTTTGGTGAACCCTCGAGATCCAAACTATAGCTCATGGCAAAGAAGGAAGAAAGTGGGACGGGGTCTGACTTGCTTTTATATCAAGCCTCTCCTGAGAACGAATGACTGCCCCAGACCTCACCTCTCAGAGGTTCTATCATCATCATCATCATCATCATCATCATCATCATCATCATTGTACTGGGGATTAAACTCGAGGTCTTCCCCCTGAGCTACAGCCCCGGATTTTAAAAATTTTTATTCTGAGACAGGGTCAGGCTAAGTTGCTTAGTTGCCAGGCTGGGCTCAAACTTGCCCATGTCCTGCCTCAACCTCCTGGAATTGAGGATTACAGTTGTGTGCTACTGTGCACATCTAATGTCCTCACCTCTTAACACCACCACACTGGGGACCATGTGTCCAGTACAGTGTTATGGTTTGTGTCTAGATGTCCCCCCAAAGCCTCATGTGGTAAGAGGTAACTGGATCTAGAGTGTGTGATTACTAAATTAGTCCACTGATTGGTTTGACATGGTTCTGCTGGGATCAAGGATGTGACACTGGGATTAAGGGTATTAGGGTTAAGGGTGGGAGTACTGCCCACCCTAAAGCCAGGTAGCCTAGATAAAATATAAAATACTGGAAGAAGCTGGTTAGGCTCCCCTTGCTTGCATTCCTTGCTTACCTGGCTGCCTTCTGCCTGTCTGCCATGTCACCCTGCCTCGGACCCGGCAGATTGTGGACTGAAACCTCTGTGAACTGTGAGCTAAATAAACCTTACTTCCCCCAATTTTGGGTGTCTGGTATTTTGTCTCAACAACGAGAGAAAAGTAACTAAGACATACAGGAACCCCTGGGGACAAGTCATATCCAGGCCATAGCTTCCATTGTGATAAGAATCAACTCAGACACCTGTGAAAAATAAAGTGTGAGGGAAATCAGAAGGAGCAATTTAATAAATTGAATATTTAAAAACTAATATACTGCTTATTGTGTACCAGGTGCTGTTGCAAGTGTTTACTAAGCTACTAATTATTAACTTGTTTAATCCTAATAGCTATTTTCATCCCCTTTTCATCCCTATTTAGATGAGGAAACTGAGGCACACTGAACTCAAGTAACTTGGCAAAGGCCAGATAGCCAGCCATGTATTCTAGTTCAGATCTAAAATGTCCCCCAAAGCCTCATGTGTTCAGAGGTTCGGCTTTTGGAAGGTGACTGGATCATGGGGTGACGTACTTGTCAAGGGGTGCATCCATGGATGTGTTCAGAGCTGGATGTGCTGTGAGACGTGGGACCTATTTGGAGGAGGCGGTCACTGGGACTATGACTTAGAAGGATGCATTCTCGTCTTGGCTCCTCCCCACACTGTCTGCTCCCTGGCTGCAGTGGCTGAGCAGCTTTCCTCCACCAGGCCTTTCGCCATGGACTGAACTTTCTGAAGCCATGAGCCAAACGAACCCTTCCTCCTTTGTGTTGGGAGTGTCAGGCATTTTTTCCAGAGTTTGGAAGGGTGACTAATACATCATCCAATATCCTGGGAGTCAAACCCAGGGAGTTACTTCCACGTTTGCACTAATAATTTTTTTATTTCACCTGCATTTGAGAGGTTGATAAATGTGTATCAAATGACTGCTGTGTTTTTTGAAGCCACCTGACAAACCAAACTCTGATAATACTGAGACAAGGAAGCTGCCGAGGATCATCCACAACCTGCTGGAATTCACACCATGAAGGCCTGATGGCCCAAATTAAGTTTTGTCCCTAGACAGAGAAAGCAGTAATGAGTTCAGAGCAAGAGCAAGACAGCGAGAGCAGACAGACTGGCCTCACACCTGTCATCCGTCTCTCCTGCTTGCCAGGTCTCCCTGAGAGCCTGAAATGGGCAGATCTCATCCGTACAGAGGAGAAAGTATTTCATTCACTGAGCAGGTGGTGCTCAGAGGTGAGGGGAGGTCTCTCTTCCTAGACGAATGCCTCGGTGAGCTTTAAGATAGGCTTACAGGCAAAAATCACAAACTTGAACACAGCCTGTCCATCTCCATCTTCTTAAAAGTCATCTCCATGGAGATGTGTGTTTTGTGGGAGAAATATGGGAGCAGGGACAGGAGAAAGCAAGAGGGTACAGGATCAGAAAGTCAAGGGTGCTCAGCAGAGTTGTCCTCTGCCATCGCATAACCAGCACCCTAAACAGGAGGGAAACTGGCCTGCACGATGCATGGTCCCAGCCCAGGCTGGAGCTGCACTACTTCCGGCAGGATCGTGTGACCTGGAAACAAATGTGTTCGCAAAGCTCCTGCATCCTGTGGAGCCTTTCTGCTTTTTGAAAGGTGTCCAAAGAGGAGACATCGCTGTCATTACCAGCTCTAATGCAAGATTATAGAAATATTTACATACTTTTAGATTCAGTATGCTTTCGGCTTTTAGAATTTTATAGCTTGTACCATTGTGGAATTTATTTTAAAGTGAAGGATGTAGCTATTTTTTTAAAAAGTGGGTAGTTTGTTATTATGACACTATTATTGAGTTTTGCAGCAAATTAATGGAGTTTTCTTTCTACCTATTTCAATTTTCACTTTTCTCATATGAAATTCTCAAGCATCCTTCTCTAAAAGTTGGACTGTTGTATTGCTTTTGCTTATTCTTGACCGTACTGTTTAACTCACTGTGATTTAAAGATATTTTTTAATGTCTGGTAGGGCACATAACTCCCAGTTACTCTGCTTTTTCAGGGTTTTCTTCACTCTTCTTCCATATTGGTTTTCCAGAAGAACTGTAGAATAATTTATCCCAGTTCCCGTAGAATTCTGCTATGCTTTTATAGGATTTTATTGAATTTATATAGAAATTTAAGACAATTTGACATCTTTTCAATATTGAGTTTTCCTATCCAAGAACAAAGTGTGCCATTTCATTATAGCTTTAGAATGTCCTCATATAGGTCCTGCCCATTTTTCTTGGGTTATTCCTGGATTTGTATAAATTTTGAGGCTGTAATAAGTGAGACTTAGAAATTTATATTTTCTTACAGATGACTATTAAAAATTGTTTTACAGTTGGTTGCTGCTCACAAATAATGTCAGCATTATAATATTTATGTAGTAATTTTACATAGAAATCAGGTAAATATTGTACTTATGTTTTCTATTCTTGGTTTTTGAGGTACTTTTTTGGGGGGGTGTTGGGGATTGAACTCGGGTTTTGTGCTTGCTAGGCAAGTGCTCTACCACTGAGCTAAATCCCCAATGCCTGGGATACTCTTGATAGTCAAGTCATTGGCAAATAATTATAATATGGTCTCCCGTTTGCCATTTTTTTGTTTGTTTGTTTGTTTTGTTTTTTTTTTTTTTTTGAGACAGGGTTTCAGTATGTAGTTCAGGCTGGTCTTCAACTATGTAGCACAGATGACCTCGAATTTTCTGCAGTCCTCTTGCCTCAGTCTCCCCAATGCTAGGATTACAGGCACGTGCCACCATGCCAGAGTGTCTGCTTGCCAATTCTTATAATTGGATTTAAGGAAATGATTTCTTGGGGGGATGCTGGGGATCGAAGTCAGAGCCTTGCGCTTGCTAGGCAAGCAGTCTACCACTTGGGCTAAGTCCCCAACCCCAAAGAAAATGCTCTTTTACAGAAAATATCAAAGACACCCTATATAAAGAAACATGTTAAAAAATAAAAATATTCCTACATAACAACACTAACCCACAAGTAACCACATCTAAAAACGCCGTGGCTAACAGAAAGTTCAAAAATTAAAGTGGTAAAGGCCCTGAGGTTTGATCCCAGCATCCCCCCAAAAACCCCAAAACAGGCAGACTATAAAGAGACCTAAGGGAGCCCTTGACTGAGGGAGGACTGGGCCATGCGTCCCGTGGAAGGTCGCCATGATGATGGTCGTCCTCTCTAAGGGGCCGGGCATGTTTAACATGATCCCAGACAGCATATTACTGGCTCTGCGACTGCTAATAAACTGATTCTAATTATTCTCAGGATGATAAGTACGTGCAAACGCCAAGAACATCTAAGGCACCTTAAGACGTGTATGCCCTCTGAGATACAAAAAATGTCTTCTAAGTACCCACTTGGGATGTATTATTGGGAAAGGAACAGATAGGTCCAAAAAATGTATATATATAAGCATGAGGTTCAGTGATAAACTAGCACATAAAGTCAGGGCTCAGTGGTCTGGATCAGGTGAGTGGATTTGAAACAGTGCTGGTGCATTGTTAGGGAGGCAAGAGCAAACACATGTGTCTGCCTCTGTCTGGAGAGGCGGGCTGCCTGCTCCCCAGGCACCGAGCAAGGACTGTGCTGAGGACAGCCACCAGCCTCCTCCTGCAGCTGACAGGTCAGGGACAGCTCTGTCCCCCCAGGGATGCGGCTCCTTGGTGGCAGGAGGAGTCAAAGGCAGGGACAGGAGAGCCTGGCCTCTGGGCTGCTCCTCACCCAAGTGCAGCAGCATCCCTGCTTTGACCTTGACTGTGACCCCCCTCTAAGGACCCGTCCAGCTCTCGAAGGGCCCATCCCAGTGTGTTGGGCAGTGTGGGGAGACCGTTTTGTGAGAAGTGTGTGCATGTTTGCAGAGGAAAATCCACCCCCCAAACCCGCTCTTCTCTGCAGTCACGGCTGGCAGGGAAGACGGAAGCCAGGGCTCTGCACCAGTGCAGCGGCTGTTCTTCAGAGAACAAAAACAATGACCCATGAACACTGCGATGAGTTTGCTGTTTGTCTCTACTCTGACCCAAGGCTGAAAGACGGACATCCACAGTGTTAAGGCAAAAGGGTCAATATTTGCATCACACCTGGTGGTAATTCTGGTGAGTGTGAAGCCTGAGACTGGTTGAAAATTGTCATGGGAAGCGTGACGCAGTGGAGTCCCAGGCCCCCACTCCGGGTCTGTTGTCTGGAAGAGGCAACGTGGAAGATCTAGGTTTGCAGCAAGAGAAACAGCCCGATCCAAGAGGGGAGCCACGCTGCCGGCCCAGAGGGATGTGAGAGCAGGGCTCTTGGGGACAGGTCACACTGGGCTTGGGACCCAGGACTCCGCCAATGACCTCACAGGACCCTCTGAACCATTCACAAGGCGGCCGTCACGATCCCTGTTTCACAGATGGGGAAACTGAGGCTAGACCCACCATCAGGGGTCGATAGGCGGTGGTGGTGTGATTCACACCTCCCAGAACCACTGTAGCTTCTTGCCCCAACTCTGCGCAGGAGAAGGAGTGTTTCCTGGATAGATAGATGGGCAATGCTGTTGGAGTGGAGGGGACCAGATGGGCGGGGACAGGATGAGGGTGGTGCGATGGCATCCTTTGCTGCCTTCCGGATTTTGCACTGAGTGCTACTTTTCAAAATAAATACATAGAATAACAAAGAAGACAGCCCCATGCTGAATAAAAGGCCACTGGGGAAGCAATGCAAATCAGTTTAGTTTGTTTTCATTTTTTCAAAAATAAATGTTCTAAGCCCAGTAGGAAGCACCGATTGCTGTTCCATTTTTGTACATTAAAAAGGATTGAGGCAAACAATGGGCATGACATTGTTTACAGCAAGAATGATAGAAAATATTTAATATTGTAATTCATTTTATTTAAAAATGTGATTAAAATTTTTCATTTATAAGTTTTAATTGACATAATTGTATAGATCTATGGTCTGTACAACATGATATATACTATATATATATTAGAATTGCTAAATCAAGCCAATTAACATTTCCATTACCTCATACACTTTTCCTGTGGGGAGAACATGTAAAATCTACTTGTAGCAATTTTCGAGTATATAGTACATCATAGTCACTATGTCATCATGCTGTAAAACAGATCTCTGAAATATTCTCCTCCTGTCTAAATGAAATTGTGTATCCTTTGTGAAACATCTCCCCAATTAGCCTCCTCTCCCCCAGCTCCTGGTAATCACCCCAGTCACTGAGTTCAGCTTTTAAAATCCCCCATATAAGTGAGACCATGCAGTATTTTTATTTCTGTGCTTGGTTTCTTTCACTTAGCATAATGGCCTTTGGGTTCATCCATGTTATCACAAATGACAGGATTTTCTTCTTTTTAAAGGCTGCATAGTATTCCATTCCACATACACCCTGTTTCCCTTTATTCATAAACTGTGTGTCCTTCTTTTTAAAGACTGCATAATATTCCATTGCATATATACCCTATTTTACCTTTTTGTCCATTGATTCTTATGTTGACTTCATATCTTGGCTAGTGCTGTAGTAAACACAGTGTGTAGATGTCTCATCGATATACTGATTTCATTTTCTTTGGAATTGAAAGTGAAATTGCTGAAGTAGCTCTATGTTATGGTTTGCTCTAACATGTCCCCTGAAAGTCTCATGTGCTCAGAAGTGGGGATTTTGGAAGGTGACTGTATTACAGGGAGGCTGAACTCACAACTGGATTAATTTGCAGATGAATTAATAGCTAAATAGGCATATTCTCATTTTTTCTCCCTTCCGGAGTATTATACAGCCACAAAAAGAGGCGATTGAGGTATTGATTTGTGCTGCAACATGGATGAAATAAGTGACAACACTGTGCTAAGTGAAATAAGCCATCACAAGGGATCAGAGATTATGTGACCTATTTGTGTTAAGTGCCCAGGATGGGGAAATCCACAGACAGAGACAGATGGATGGACAACGAGGGCTGTGAGGATGGTAGAGCCATGAGTAGGGACACTCACAGGCATTGGGTTTCTCTGTGCGTGCTCCAAAGGTGGTTATGGTGGTGATCATGTAGTATCATGAGTTCCTAAAAAGTACTGAGGTGTACACTTTAAAATTCTGAATTCTATGCTATATGAATTATACCTTGATTTGAGCAGCCCAATTTAAAAAAAGAATATTCCAACTCAAATGTCGACCTATCTGTATGTCTGTCTCTGGTTGGTGGAATTACATATATATTTTTAGTTTCTTCTTTACAGTCTGGCATATTATCTAAGTTATTTCTGATAAACACAATTTGTAAAATAAGGAAAACTAGCATGAATGTGAACAATACCAAGATTCAATTGATAAAGGGTGGGAAAGAGTCCCACACTCTGCAGCTATCCAACATACATGTGCAGTAGTAGTAAAGGAAAAATAGAATAAAATAAGTATGCAAAAGTGGTAAAATTGTGTATAAATTTTAAAATTGTAAAAAATTTTTGTAATCTTTGTAAATAGGTGGGAAATGACTATATTTGCCTCACAAATTAAATTGGGAGTTTGTTACTGAAAATGTTAATGACATTATCAAGTCTGGGCACCTTTTTCACTCTACAAACCTTCACTGAATACATTTCCTATTTCTTTTGTGAACTTTACCTTTTTCTCATCTTTTGCTATTTTTCTCTGTTTTCTTTTTCTTTGTGTATTACTTTTATCCTAAATTGTTCATTTCCTATAATGTTCTAGTATTTAGGGTTTAAGTAGTATTTCTTACTAAAACTTTTTATGTTTATATGGTTTTTGAATTTTGTTTCTCTTGTATTCTTTCAGGTATGGTTATATTAGTGGCTTGTAAATATTGCTTTTATCTCAGTTTTAAATATAAAACATATTCCTTTTATATCTTTTTAAAATGTAGGTAAGGATCTCATTTTTCTCTTTTTCTTTATTACTATGCAGTAATGAAAGATACAAAAGTTCCTCTGTTAAAGCTTCATCTGTGCGCCTGGCATCTTTTTTAGTTTTAAAAATAACGTCCCCATATTTGGCGAGGCCTTTTCAGCTCCATTGTTCCATCACAGCGCTTTTCTTCTCTGCCTGTCTGGTCATGTGTGGGTAGATGCTGTACTGGTGAGGTCTCTCATTTTATTGTGTTGCACTCCAAGAAAAGAATGTGTGAATCCTTTTGTATCTACCGAGAGTATCTTTACCTTAGAAACTGCAATGAATTTTTGTGAAAGCTTACTGCGTACTTGAGAAAGCTGTTTTCTGATTCATCATTTTGGAGCAGTTTCTCCCACTGCCTCCTTTCCTAGGAGAAACAGAGGCCACTGACCTATGGGGACTGATCATCGCCCTGCACTGCTGGAGCACAGCCTGTTTGGGGCCCAGGAAAGGAGCCCTGTCGGGCTTTATGCCAACCTGTGCCAACAGTGCCTTCCCCCGCTGGCGCCGGCTCTGCTGCAAACTCTCAGGGCAGGGCTGCCTTAGGCCACGCAGTGTCTTGGGAGCGCTGCTTTCCCTGTAGCTACCCTGCTGCACACAGCACCAGACTGACCCGTGGTCCTTGCTACTCTTTTTGGCTTGGCTGGAGAGGAGTTCTCTCCTGGGGCGCGGGCCCTCCCCCTGCACTCTGGGCAAGCCTAAGTTCGCTAGAATCCCAGGACAAGCAGAACTTCATCCATCAAGCTGGGACACGCTCTGCTTGCTTTTGTGCAAGCAGGATTTATCTAAGCCAGGTTTTTAAGATCATGACTTCTTTTAAATGTGTTTTTCGGTTTTTAAGATGCATGGATATAGATTTGGTCTTTTTAATCCAGTCAATGATTCTGTTTTTTACATAGGAGAATTTAGTCCATTTACATGTAATCTTATAATTGTTGTAATTGTGTTATCTGGCATTTTTCTCAGTTAATAAAATTCTTTGTTTTTCTTTTCTTCTTTAACACAGGATTTCTATTGGATGCTTAGTTTTAAAAATTCATTTAGGTGAGATCAAGTGGAACGTCTGTGAACAGCCCAATTTCCTAGTATTTTACTGTCTTCGTTCACCTCACCAAAAACATTCTGTGCTCATTTTTCCTGTCTAACTCAGAAATAATTTTCTTTCTTAGCTCTAGATTCAGAATGTTTTGGTTTTTACTTATCTTCTCCAAGTCCTTCTTAATCATGTCCCCTTGGTTTTGTTACTCTGAAAACTTGTCTCCCTAGTTAACCCATTTAAAAATATGATTATTACATTTTATCACAACCACATAACCCTGCTCCTCAGACCAGGCCCTGCAGATCTATGGAGATAACAGGTTACATGGATACACTGGTAAAATGATCACTTCCCCTTCACTGAGACTGTCACTGCCCAAAATGAGCACAAGTATGCTTGAGCGTGCACACACACACACACACACACACACACACACACACACACACACTGTGCCTCTACGCAAGGTAAAAACCTGGGCCATCTTAATTCTCCTGAGTGTGTTTCTCTGGCTCAACTGCCTGCCTGGCTCCTAATTGGGCCTGAACCGAATTTACAGGTGGGTCTGACTCAATCAGATGTTTTCTCTGCAGAATTCTAGAATGTGGGGACACAGTCACTTGTTAGTGCTGGGCACTGGAAAGGGAGAAACAGACTCACTCTTCTTTGACTACCCCCTCCACTACCCCAACACACATGCACATGTGCGTGCATGCATACATACACACAGACCGCAAGGCTCCTTGGGGGAGGATTGAGCTGAAAAAAGAAAAACAAACTGGGGTTCCATCAGAGAGAGAGAATGCCAAAAGAGAATTCTGTAGCACAAACATATACTAAAAAAATGTCTACTAGACTATGGAGCCTGCTACAGGGAAAGAATAAAAGCTGCCCAGGTAGGACTGCCATCTACAAGATACATCGTCATTTTACGCTCCTGAGAAAGACCACTATCTAGGATAACTTCTGATTAATTGACAGCATTTACTGTGTGCCAGGCACTGTTGTAAGTGCTTTACAGGCACTGATTCACTTAAGTTTCTGGTCAACCTCCGGAGGTTCTGCTACAGTCAGCCACGTTCTGTAGGGAAGGAGGCGGCAATTCAGAGGCCGAGGAACCTGTCCCAGGTCACACAGTGAGTGCTGGGGGCCCCGCCGTCTGGTTCCCCACGCAAGCGCTCTTGAAATTTGCTACTGGAGGCCTTTCATGAATCTGGCTTCACGCGAGGCTGGGATCTGGGTCAGTCAGTCGTGTTTTGAGGAGTCCTCCCTCTGCAGGGGGTTTCTCAACAAAACAAAGCGCTGCACTCCAGGCTTTGTGAATTTGATGTCATCCTTTGCTCTTTCAGAATGTAAAAGTCATCGGATGCCACTTGCAGCGGGTGAGATACGGCTATGGTTAGAAGAGAACATTGAAAATCAGAAAAAATAAGCAACATGGAGACAGACAACAGATGAAACAGGATGGTGAGACAGTATAAAAGTGAAGACAAATTTAAAGCTACAAATATGGGAATAAAACTTCAGGAAGAACAGTCTCAAAATATAATTTTAAAAAGTGTTGGGATGTAGCTCAGTGACAGAGGAAAAAAAAATAAACAAGAATAAGCCAACACTGTAAATGAGAAAAATTTCTAAAATCCACATTTAAAGTAGCATATGTGAAATAAAAGAGAACACTAGAAAATAACAAGTTAAACCTAAATATTTAAAAAGATGAAATTTTAAACAGGAACTAGAATGTAAAAGAGAAGTTAAAGTAAAAGCCTAAGACCTAAGAGACCAAAAAAAGTTCTAGTAGTATTCAGATTTTATTTTACTTTATTTATTGGGGGGGTGCTGGGGATAAGATTTTAGAAGTTAAGAGGAATCAGGCACCGTGGCCCCTGCCTGTAATCCTAGCACCCAGGGAGGTTGAGGCAGAGGATCACAAGTTCAAGTGCTGCCGGGAGAACCCAGTGAGATCCTGGCTCAAAATAAAATATAAAAAGGGTGGGGATGGAGGTCAGACATAGAGTGCCTCGGGGCTCGATTCTGTGCGTGTGTGCGTGCGCATACACTCACACATGTGCACACAAAAATTAAAAGGAGAAAAAGGATACTAGAAAGATGGAAAAGAAAATGTATTAAAGCGAGGCAAGAACAAAACTAGGTTATAATTAGACAATGACTGAAAGTGAGAAATAGGGTGCTGGGTGGGTCTAGATGCTGAAGTTGAGGAGGCCAGGCTGGCTGACAGAGAATGACAAGTCACCTTTACTGCCCACGCATGGCACTCTCAGCCTGCGGGGTGAAGACCAGGCCCCCAGCACCCGAAAGCATGCCAGGCTGATTGGGAGCCTCCCAAATTGTATTCCAGGCCAGCAAACACTCCTCTTGGTTCTAGGTGCTTGGAATGCATTCAATTCTACGTTAGTTTGCCTTCACCTCGTTTTATGGTCTTTTCCTTATCTTTTACTTCCTCAATGATGGACTCATCCCATTCAGTTGCCTTGTAGCTTCTGTGCTGTTTTGCACAAACACACACAGGTGCATACACGCACCACACCTTTATCGCTTTGGTTCATCTTTGAGGTTGCAACATTTTTTTATTGATCCTGAGTTGCTTAGTTACCTCTTTTGCTGGCATTGGTGGCAGTGGGGTTGGGTGAGGGGAATGAGATGCTCTCCAGGATTCGCTCACAGATTGGACTGGCGGGTGAGGGTGTGATGAGTAAAGCACAGTCAAGATAACTCCTCCAGGTCTGCTTTTGTGACTGGGTGGATGTCAGGCCCGAAGCCCGGGTGGAGGGCAGTGCAGTCAGGGATTAAGCCAGGCTGGGGCTGGAAAGATCTGGGGTAACAATAACTGTCTGTCACCTCTAAATTCCCCGGAAAGCCAGGACTGCATGTCAGAATGGTCTGTGTCTGCTCCCGCTCACATGCTGGAAACTTAATCCCAGTGTGATGTGATTGGTGGCACCTGGGCCAAGGGGTGGAGCTCTCAAGGGATGAGTGCTTTTACCAAAGGCTGGAGAGTCAGCTAGCCTTCTTCCTGTCCTGTGTGGACAGGATTAAGAACCAGGAAGTGGGCCTTGATCAGACAAAGAATAGCTATTGCCTTGATCTTGGACTTCGCAGCCTCCAGAACGGGGAGAAATGAATTTCTGTTGCTTAAGTGCCCCATCCATGGTGCTGTGTTACAGCAGTGCAAACTAAGACACAGACGCGGTCTCTCCCAAGACAAATTGGAATTCCTCTGGGGCTGCAGATGGCTTCTTTCATAGCCAACAGGATGCAGATGAGTAATTCTGGCCCTACGCATATTCTGGATCTTACGGGTATTTCTCAAAGCACTTTACATCATTAATAGGTCATCCATCATCCAGAGACCAAAGTCAGACAATGCATATCACCCTGAGGTGCGGAGTCTACAACTCCCTCCAGTTAGCTAAAATTATGCCCTTTACAGCAGTGATGAACTTCCATCTCTTTAGGAACTACTGAAATCTCCCAGAACCCACCAAGTGCAGCCTAATGAATCACCCTGAGCCTTCAACAGAACACAGTCCTTTAGAATAGATGCCATATTCAGGGATGCTGGGAATGTGGAAGATAGGTCATTGATTTCATATATGTGGGCCTTTTCTACATTGAGTTGACTTTTTTATTCATAAAACAATTGACTTAGCTTTCCTTTACCAAGTCATAACCACCTTCTGACCCTATCTTTTTGGTATTACACTCAGGACCCCTGCCACAGACGAATGTCTGTGCCTCATCCCAATTCATATGGTGGAATCCTAACCACTAATGTAATGGTATTAGGAGGGGGGCCTTTGGTAGGTGATTATTTATTTATTTTGGTTTTTTGAGACAGTGTCTTGCTATACAGTTTTGTTACCAGCTGCTTATGCCCATATGCTCAGGCTTGTCTGCTCACTGCTGACCAGATCAGAGGAGGACGTATATTTCGATAAAAAGGAAAAAAGATTTATTCAAAGCTAGCTTGGAGGAGATGGAGAGGCCCATTTGCCTCAATCCAACATCTGGGCATGGATCTTTTACAGTAAAGAACAGAGAGGAGGGGAACACACAGAGAGAATGTGGATCTCCACACCTGTTTTATCACTTCCAGCATCTTCAGCTCATCGTTTCTTGTGGAAAACAAATCACGCTCTTGGCCTCCTGGGTCTGGCACCTGCATATTCTGTCACTTTTTGGGGACTGAAGAGAGGAGGAAGCTGGGGTGTTGTCACGTGCTAAGTCTGGAGTTCTATTTTACAGTGCTGGTTACATTCAGCCTTGAACTTACTATGTAGCCCGGCTGGCCCAATCCTCCAGCCTCAGCCTCCCCGGGTGCTGAGATTACAGGTGTGTGCCATCATACCTGGATTGGTGGCTGATTAGATCCTGAGCAAAGCCCTTCTGAATAGGTTTTGTGTCCTTTTACAAAAGACTTTTAGGAGGCTTCCTTGCTCTTCCCACCACGTGAGGACACACTGAACAGAGAGAGGACCACGAACCAGGAAATAGGCCCAGACAGTGAATGTGCTGTAGATTGATTCTGGACTTCAGTTACATCTACTGCTCATAAACTGCCCAGTCTATGATATTGTTACAGCAGCCTGGATGGATTAAGGCAGCCCCTTGACCAATATTTTGGGTGTTTTTAAATTCTTCAGCCATATATTATGAATTTCTTGGCTCAGTCACACAGAGAGCTGGTAACATCTATTGTGGATAGATTTACTGCCTCTCAGCTAAAAGCATTACTTTGGAGTCTTTTGGGAAAGCTTACTGTAAAACCATTGTAAAGGGAATACACTGAAGTATGGACTAGAGGTATGCTTGTGGGGCCAACCTCCTCCCCCAGGTCCACTCAGTTTGTCGCATGCTTCCTTTAGACCCCATGAGGAAGGTAGACTCACTGTACGCAAGGGAACGGGGACATGCTGACTCGAGCCCTGCAGCCTTTATGTCAGGGGATATCGCCACACTGTCAGATGCCCTTCAAAATGAGACCTGTTTGTTGAGCTTGTGTAGGATAACTGTCTCAGCTCTCCTTCCTCACTCCATCATTCCTGCTTCTATTTTTGGTTTTGTGGGTTGCTTCACCATTTCTAGTCTTGAAATCTGAGATTTCACTGTTTCAATCCTTTGTTCTCTCCCCTCTTCTGGGTCTTCCCATTCCTGTCTCCATTGGCCTCTCTCCTGCCCACTGAATACCTGCCAGACTTCTTCCGTCCTCTACTTCGAATAGACAAGTTTTGCCTACACAGTTTGGCTGAGAGTTCTGGAAGGAGCCAGGAGAATGTTAAAAACCAGAGGATCCCTGAGTTCACTTACTCTTCAAAACCAACACACGGGGCATACGGCAAGCACTGTAGATACAAAGTTAAACATTTTCCATCTTCAAAGCACTCATGGTGATTCGCAGGAGAATCCCGAGATTTACTTGTACTATGGCAGTGTTTCTTCAAGCATTAAGAAACGGACAATTTAATGAGTCTCCTTTTCCTGACCCCATAAGGTGGTGGACTTTTCCATCACGCAGGTTCAGGCCACCTTTTATTCTGCCATTGTATTCCCAAATGTTGATTTTTCTGTGGTCACCACTGGACACTTGGAACTTCACAGTGTTTGCCAATGGTGACCAGATTCTTCCTGACATTCTCTCCTCTCTCCTTTCCTAGTTGCTCTTTGGAGGTTCCTTTCCTTTGTTCACACTGACACGCTGGTGTTTCCTGGGTTCCATCCTGAGCTTTCTCTCTTCAGGGCATGCATCCTTAGGCAGCCCCGGGAATTTTCAGTGGATTTCACCACCGCGCCCACTTCTACCTGAAACCCTTGTCCTGGTCCTGTCCACTTGGCTGAAGGCTCTATCACCAACCCTTCCCACCCGGGACTGGCACGCCCCTCTCAGGCGGCTCCAGGGTTCTCTTCACTCTTCCCAGCGTGCAGGCCATGTCGCCCACTTTGTCACCTTTGTCACCAGCCTGCACGTCCAGGGCAGGGCCCGCGCCCAGGCTGCTCACCTCTGTACCCCCAGTGCCCACACAACACCGAGCCCTGCGCAGGTGCCCACACAGGGGTGTCGGGGAAACAGAAGGGCCAGAAAACCCTCCCAACAGCGGAAGGCTGGCGTGGCTACCCCGGGGCCTCAGGTCTGGCGGCATCCGCGGGGTGCCACACAGCTCGGTACCGCCTGGCCCGGAGGGTCGGGGAGGGGCCGGGTCGGGAAGGCGCCCTCTGTGGGAGAGAGGGCCGAGGCCAAGCAGGAGGGCGTCTCGGGGGACGCCCAGCTCGGAGCCAACAGCGAGTCGCCCCCGCCGGCCGAGGCCAGCGGTGTCGCGGCCCCTTCGCCCCGACGCAGCTGAGCAGCCGCAGACCACCGCCCGCACGGCGCCCTGGCCCCACGCGCAGCGCGTTTGGCCCCACTCGGCCACCGTTGCTCTCTGGGACGCGCGCCCGCGACCCGGAAGAGCATTCTCCTTAGCAACTGCGGGACCGCGGCGGCGCCGGCCCTCGGGAGCCACGGTGAGGTGCTCCCCCGCCCCCCTCTCCTCGGTGCGCACGCCCCCCCTGGGGGCCATCCCGCGTCTGGCCTCGCGGGGCTCCGCAGCCTTCGTCGGCTGCTGCGGCGGCGGCCCGGGACGAGCGTCCCCGCCGCTGTCGTCTTTGCCGGCCCAGCGGTCGCCTCTGGCCACCGCACGGCCGCAGCTCCTGGCCGACCCGGCCTTCCACGCCCGGCTCCTCGCTCCCGCCCGGCCGGGGGTCTGCTGTAGTGGACCAGCAGGGAGGCAGAATTAGAGCCTGTTGCTCTAGGGAGGACGCTTCCCGAGGCTTTCGTGCCCTGTGGACTCATTGTGAAGGGTCCTCATCCACAACGCCGGGACCGGCAGGGATGGGCGCCTCAGGAGTCTTGAATAGCAGCCACTTAATTATAGGACTGGACGTTTGCCGGCTGCTCTGCGATCTCCAAAGTGATGTACTTTGTCTGCTTTATTGATTGTAGAGACTCATTTAATTGTACAGTTTGAACTGAGATCCTTTCCCAGGGAATTAGGGTTCCAGTTGTGACCGAGGTGTGGTTGGTATCCTGTAGCTTAGATTTTTGTGTCTTGCAGCTTTTTGCAGATGGAAATCTCTCCGGGACTGAGTAGTTTTAGGAAAGATTTCAAGTGAAATTTGCCATGTGAGGTACAGGCAAGTTGTTAATTACTCAGGTTTACACTTGAAAAGACACTAGGCCCTGAAAGCCACCCTTAATTGAGTTTGAAGAGTGGTACTAAGAAACTAAGTATATTGTTGGTAAAATGACTTTATAATTAATCGAATGATGATGGAGCTGAAACAGGGGCATGCGAATAGTCTTGGGAGTGATGTTATTTAGGGATAAAATGCAGGAATTTATAGTATACCAAAACTCACCATTCAAAACTCTGTACTGTGATTTCAGTTCAGTAAGTACTTATTAAGCACCTATATAGTGTTATATGCACTTGAAAGGATAGAGGACAAGACTGCACGCATGAAATTATTAGAAAAGCATTTAGATGGTATTTACATGCAAAATAGGTGGTAGATATTAAGTGCTATAGTAAGTCAGAGGGTGGAGGAATCAGTATGAACTGGGGTTTTCAAGACTATATGTATGGATTAAATGAGACTTGACCTAAAGTATTGATGCAGTTTGTATTTATGTTGGTGGGAATGGGAATTTTTTTTTGTGTGTGTGCTGGGCCTCGAACTTGGGGCCTTGAGCTTGCTAGGCAAGCACTCTACCACTTAAGCTAAGTCCCCAACCCTGGGAATGGGAATATTAAATAATTTCTTCTTGTATTCTTAACTTTAAGGTTTGAGAAATAGTTCCAAGTGTCATTTTCAAGATCTTACTTATTTAAACTCTAAGGTCTTGATTTGGGATCTATTTCTTTTGGACACCCAGTCCAAATGTCTCTGGTACTAAAATAAGGTTACTCGCAGGGGGCTTTGCCCTTAGGGATTGTTTGCTTCATCAGTTGGTCTTACATTTATAGTAAACACAGAAGTTTAAACACAGCAGTTTAGGTGGAGTTACTGTTTCATACTTACTCTTGAGTCTTGTGCATTTTTGCTTTGTTTGATATTCCCCAACTTCTTCCTCTGTAGCAGGCACTGTGTCAGGAGATATCAGAAACAACAGTAAACTCAGCAGCCAGTGGCAGTTCTTTATCTGTGCCATGCTTATGTGTACTTAGCTTATCAGTTTTTGATGCCAGCATTTGCTGTCCGTAGGAAGGCCTGAGCACTTTAGAGATACCTGAGTTGACTTTTTTAGTTTCATAGATTTTAGGTTCCTTTGCTTTGTAGATTCACTAAACATACAAGTTCTTAAGAAAACATCTTAGATTAAAAAAAAAAATTTAGTGTTCATTTATTCACTTACTCAACAAATATTTGGTGTGGTTCCTTGGTTCCAGGCTTGGCCTTGGAGGTAGGGGAGTGTAAGTGCGTACGTGGTCCCTGTCCTCAGCAGATGATAAAGAATCACACAAATGTTAAACTGCAGCTCTGACAAGTGTTCAGTGAGGAAAGTCACCATGACGTTTAAACTGTAATCTGCAGGAGGCACAGGAAGGGAAGTGTTCTAGTCAGAGCAATTAGCAGAACAGAGACCCTTGGATGACAAGGCCCACGGGGAGGACCAGAGACTTAAGGCGCAGCTGTATATGTGGAGCTGGAGAAGTGTGAAAAGCTGGGCGGAAGCAGGGACCTTGAAGGCAGGTTGAGTTCTTCCCATCCTTGGAATAAAGAGAAGCCTCTGTATGGATCAGGCTGGATTTCAGGTGGGGATGACACGATTAGATTGTGTTTGAATAGCTTGCTTTGTGTTCCACCATGCTTAGTGTTTGTATTGTCTTCTCATCCCTTATGCCCTCCACATGCTTCCCCTGCTTTGTTATGGTGGGAGAAGCCTCCATGTCCCATTAGCAAAACAGTTTTTTTTTTAATTTAGGAGAAAGGAATTTTAAGGATTAAGATTCGTCAGGAGTTAATGGAATTGAAATTTTTTTTCATCATTACTACTGCTAGGGCACTAATTTCTGTGACTCCCTATTTTTTCCTCATTTTAAAATTCTAGTAAAAAACACAATAAAAATGCCGTTGTAATCATTTTAAGTGTGCAGTTCAGTGGCGCTAACTGTATTTATATTTTTGTGTAGCAGATCTCTGGAACTTACCTTGTAAAACCGAAACTCTATCAAACAGTTCATACCCTACCCCCATTCTCCTTTAACTCTATCAAGCAGTTCATGCCCCCCCTGCCCGGTTCTCCTTTCTGTTGCCATGATTTGACTACTTTAGATATTTCACATGACGAGCTCACTTTTACCTTCATGCTCTTTCCCTGGTATATCCTTTCTCCTGTCAAGTCAGTTCAATACTACCAATTCTTAAAGACCCAGCTTTGCCCCTTGTCTTTGAACTTGTATTCCTGGAGCCAGAGTGGAAGAGGCTATAGAAATCCTCTTGTCTAACATGCTTTTATTCTAGGTGAGACAGTGCTTTGCTGGAGGAGAGATATCTTGTGAGTCAGGACAGAGTTGGGACCAGCGCTCTGGCCTTTCACCTTCTGGGCAGCTAGCTTTTCTGCTTTTGTGTGCTTCCTTGCGATTTAGTGCTGTGTGTTTTATGCAGACCCCTGGCATTGCTGAAAGGTGCAGCACTGATTTCTGCATTCCTAGATTGTTACGCT
Organism: Hystrix cristata; assembly: GCA_004026905.1. NCBI lineage: Eukaryota > Metazoa > Chordata > Mammalia > Rodentia > Hystricidae > Hystrix > Hystrix cristata. Next base: position 57,673 of record PVJO010003563.1, on the reverse strand, counting down.
AAGGCATATGACATGCTATGTTAGCCAGCTTTCTGTTTACTTGAAATAATCAGCTTCTAAAAGGAAAAAGTTTCTTTTCACTCACATTTGTAGAAGTTTCAGGCCACGATCAGTTGGTTTGTTGCTTGGGGACTTGATGATGGGAGTGTGTGGCTGAGCAAAGCTGCTTGCCTCACGGTGGGGAAGTGCAAGAGAGGAGGAGGAAGGAGCTGTCTCTTTTAACCCTCCCCATGACCTAAAGACCTCCCAGCAGGCCCCACCTTCTAAAGGTCCCATCATCTCCCAGTGGTGCTATGGGCTGGGGACTAAACTTTTAACATGTGCACCTTTGTGGGGACACTTCAGATCACAGCAGAAGCTCAGGAGGTATTTGTTGACTGATCGATTGTCTGTGTTGCCTAGAAGGATGGCCCTGTGTGATGCTTTGAACTTCATGGATGTCAGACCTCTGGCTGTACTCTTCATACGTATTTCCACTGGTCCTTCTACAACGGGGTGATTATTTTCCTTTTGTAACTGGTTGAGCTCTTTTACCTTTTCCCAGTGCCACTTTGGTGCATGGATTTGCCCATGATGTGTATACTTGGGTTCTCCTGGAAATTTTGATGAAAATCTAATGAAAAAGCCATCGGAAATGGAAAAAGAATGCATTAAACTTTTTAGGTTAGCTGATTTATTTTGAGGCAAAGGTTTGTGTTTATTTTTGAGTGTTATTGTTGCCAAATTGTTTTGTATCATGTTTATACCAGTTTACAGTGCTCATCTCAGAATGCCTGCAGGACCAATTGATTTTAGGCATTAAAATGAGAATGATTTTGAAATGACCCAATATTCTAAGTGCAAAGAAATTTAACAAAACATTTTCTTCTGTGAAGGTTTGTAAGCTTTTATTTACAGTCTCGCCATTTATCCCAGTTTGATTTCCCATAGTATTATATGACCAGCCTTCTTCTGGAATCCACTTTTTAGAATAACCTTTTAGTTCAATCTCCAAAAAGGTTTTTTGTTTTATGAGAAGTTTCTAAGGAAAATGAAATAATATTGTGCATAAGTATGGAAAGCAGATAGCAAGGGAGGGTAGAACGAATTGCAGAGTATTTTTGATGTCTGGCTTTAGCCTAAGTCCTTTGCATGTCTTTTCACTGCTGTGTGCGTCTGACCCGTGGAAGGTTGGTTTTAAAATTTCCTTTCATTACTTAGTACAGCCTTGCACATAATTAATTCACAGGTTTATTGATTGATTCATAACAATTTCTTACTATAGCACTCTTAGTTATTTTTATTAGTGCTAGTGAGTGTATTGTTTATTGTATGAGAAGTCTTAAATCCTGTGTTCATAAAATTCCTTCTAAAGCAGTCAGCATACTTTATGCTAATTCTCTTGCTGATGGTCTCCTCAGTCAGCTTCCATACCAGAGTGTGTCACTTCCTCAGTTGCCCAGAATCCAGCTTCCATGTAAGAGTCTTTGTGTGGACTTGATTGTTGTAGATGAGTGGTGGCAAACCTATGGCATGCATGCTTCGGTGGGCTGTTTGTTATCATTGACAGCTCTAAAAGTACCGCCATCACCGTTGTAGGGCAAGAAATGCTGCGTGGTGGTGTGGCGGGCGGAGCCCAGGCCTGGTTGTCTGGGGTTTTTCTGTTTCTGGCCGGTAGGCAGGAATACTTGGGGCACTGTCCTTGAACTCACAACTGCCCACCACATGCAGATTGGCTCTGATGATTTAAGTGCTTGATAGAGCTCACTCTAATCTTTGTATTTTAGAGAAATTGAGAGCTGAGGTTTCAACTGGGTTTCACTGAATGGGATCAGTTAAAAATACCTTACTGTTAAAATCGTATCCTTCTTCCTGCGATGCTTTAATTAGCTTCTGCAAATTTTCACTCTGGTGTTCTGCCAAGTACTGTCTTTGCCAGAGACCCTGAAGTGGCGGTCAGTGCTTTGAGTTTGATCAAACAACTTGTTGCCCCTTGCTGTGTCCTTTCCCTACCCCTCGGATCTCCTTGGTAATGGAACCTCAGAAGGAAAGATGTGAATCAAGGATTTTGCTAGCTTGTAACAGGTATTTACTTAGAAGGATATGATAGGACCTAACAGATTTTCAGTTGCATTTTAGGTTGAGTTGAGAATTAAGATTTTTTATGTCTTTATATACGTTCAGCACAGAATGTACTTGTTTGTTTTTATTTTTATTTTGTGAGGCAGGGTCTTGCTATGTATTACAGGGTGGCCTTGAACTCCCAGAGAGCCTCTGCCTCAGCCTCCTGAGCACCGGGATTACAGGTGTGCACCACTTTGCCTGGCTTGTTTGTTTTTAAATTGGGATCTTTTAATAAATATTGAGAAGTTACAAAACAATATATGCAAAATATGTATAAGGTATCCAGAATAACAAGACAATGGCTAGCCATGTGTATAAACAACTTTAAGAAGGAAATTATTGCCTTTGAATATCTCTATGGACCTGTTCCTAATCCTGTCTCTTCTTTCTCCTTTTTGAATTTTGGTAATCTATTAGATAATCTAAATTTTGTGTTCTCTCTATATGTGAACCACATAGTTTGTATTTCTAAATGATTAATTTTGCTTGTTTTTGAAATTTATAAAATGGAATCACTTGCTTGTACTCCATATTCAGGTGTTACCAGTTCTGCTTGTGCTCTCTTGTCCGTGAGTATGTGTCTCTTGTCTGGAGTCTGTAGGTCTGTGTGAGCCCCAGAGTCAGGACACAGAATCCATTGCAAAGAGCCCTCATGCTGCCCTTTCCTGGCCAGGTCCTTCCCTCTCTCACTGCCTCCCCAGCCGGTTGCCCTGTAAACTCTTCTCTGCAGTTGTGGCATTTCAGGAATGCTAGGCAAATGGAGTCACGCAGGACAGGACTTTTGAGATGGGCTCCTCTTTACATGGCACACCTCCTGTGAGGCCTGCCCAGTTGTGGTGTATGTCAGTGTCTGCCCCTTTGCCTCATTGGGTGGAGTCCCACAGCGTGGGCCGTTCCTCTGTTGGAGCGAAGCTGGATTGTTCTGTTTTGGGCTACTGTGAATACAGCTGCTGTGAGCATCCATGTGCACATGTAAGTTTTCATTTCTGTGCTCAAGAGTACAGATGCCCCGAGGTTTACCTCTTGTTAGCATTTTGTCCCATTGCGTTATTCTTTGTTTCCTCTTTCTTTGTTTCTGCATATGTGCATACAAATTTTTCTTGAACACTTGAGAGTAAATTACAAACATAATTTCCTCCAAATACTCCAGTATTTCCAAGAGTAAGGATATTTTCTTATGGACTCACAGAGAAGTGTCAACTTAGATAATTTAACATGGATGTACATTTGATCAGATTTACAATCTGTTACATCTTTTGTCAGTCGATAGTAATGCCCCCTTTAGCATCATTTCCCTGTTTTCCCTACTTCATTTAGTTCTCATGCCAGCTCTATGAGATATGTTTTATTATTGGCTCTTTTAGATGATGAAACTGAGGCAAAGGGGGGTTGGGTCACTTGTCTAAGTCACAGCTGTTAAGTGGTAGAACCTTGGTTCAGAGCTTGTATTTTGACTTCAGAAGTCTCTTAACCACTGAATCCTACTGTTTTCCAGTAATCTTTTTAGCCCATTGTAGTAGCCCTTGGTCTTCCAGAAATTGTTTTTTATATTAGCTGACATAAATAAGTGTTATTTGATTTATTTTACAGTATTTGATCCATTTTGTAGTAATTTTAGGTAGTGTGATTGAAAAATGTAGTGAATGTTTAAATTTAAAAGCATATTACAGTAAGAGACACATAGCCACGAATCTCCCTCAAAATCCTCCCTCACTTCGGACACACTTACCTCATTGTTCTTGCTACTTTCTGAAGCAGTTCTAGACGTCCTCTTTCATGAATGCCTTTAGTTGAGGTGTCAGGGCTGCTTTGATGTCCTCAGTCAATTAAGAATGTTGACCTTTCATAGACATTTTGACTTGGGAGAAGAGCCAGAAATTGTATGATCCATCAAACAAAGTGGACAAGGACACACGGTGGCGTTCTTCTGACCCTGCCCTTGCTGCAGTGCTTGTTATATTTTTGATCACATGTATAGATAGGAAAGAGGACTCCAGAACTGCTTCAGAAAGTGGCAAGAATGATGGCATAAGTGTGTTTGAAGTGGGGAAGAGTATTTTGAGGGGGATTAATGGCAATGTATCTTTTACTGTAATAAAAATTTTGAAATTTAAACATTCACTGACGATTTCAGTCACACCTTGTATTTCATCTATTGCTTCAAGTGAGAGCTGAGAGTGAGCCTATTCTGCCCTGGATGATCATTTGTGGTACTTTGGGAGGTATTACATTGGAGACAGAGTTCTAAGCAGCAGGCCTCCATGTGTTTGTCTCCCCAGAAGATGGCTTCTAGTGCTGCTGTTGGGACTTCTCTTTTTGAAGCAATAGGGCAGATGCTCTGCGACTGTCACTGTTGCACCTTTGGAGTTGTTTTGTTTTTCCTGGATTGTCCTGTTTCTCTGCCATCCACCTGAAGCTGTTAACCGTTAAATTCATGGTGATGGCCTTGTGAGTGGCAGTGGTTTTTATTTTGAAATGCAGAATTTTGAAAAACTGTCAGCTCTACACTCACCATCTTCTAAACTCGCACTGAATGGTGTGAACGTGGAACATAGCTTCTCTGCAGAAACGAGGGCTAGAGTCAGGGTGGGCTTGGGAGGGCCTCACGGGTCCCTGGGACAGGGGCCGTAGTGACAGATGGATCTAGAACAGCAAGTTGGCTTAGGGGGTCATAAATTTACTATGGCTCACTGTGTGTCGTAGGAGTTAGTGGCTTAGCATTTTGCTGGTTAGAATTGTGTCCCTCATTCCTTCAGATTCTTTGAATCATGAGAGAATTCTACTCTGTGATTCTGAGGGGACAGACAGTGAAGCTGTTTGTGACTTTGTGAGATTTCCTCTAGGAGTGCTGTCCAAGACATGACATGGTCTGGTGCTGCAGGCAGGAACATGGCTGAACGGGCTGGCGGGTGGTAAGTTCCAGATAGGTGTGACCGCAGCCCTGAGGGCAGTGGCCATTGGCATGGTAGCGCTTCCAAGGACAGAGAAATGGTATAACTGCTTTCTTTTTTTTTTTTTAAATAAAGAACTAACATAGATGCCATGTTGATATTAATCTCTTATGTAATATAAAAGAGTTGTCCTGAACACTGACATTTTATTTGAAAGACGTGAACCTAGGGAAAACTACTTTTGATTCTTGTATGTTTAGCCATTTTGTTCAGTAGATTATAGATTCTGAAGGTCACATATTTCTCCAAATTGCCATAGTAAAATTGGCCATGTGGGTAAGCTTCACAACTCTCTTTCCTTTGTCTTATTACTTTTTTTTTTTTTTTTTTTGGTGCTGGGGATCGAACTCAGGGCCTTGTGCCTGCAAGGCAAGTACTCTAACCACTGAGCTAAATCCCCAGCCCTGTCTTATTACTTTTGAGATTGGTGTATATAGAGAGATGATGTCCATGATTAACATTGGAGTTATGCACATCGCTGGTGAATGAGTTATTTTGCAGCTCTATTACTAAATAGCTGCTTCTGTTTCACAGCTTGAAGTGGGATTGCCCTTGAGCAGCCCTGCTTCCCACGTTCATGCTGTATGTAAGTAAAGGCCCTCGATGATGACAGCATTTGTTGCTGAATTGTTTCCTAAATAGAATATTTGACTTTATGATGTGTAGTTGGGAGTTTTTAAAAGGGACTAAGAAGTCTTTCCATTTTCTTCATTATAATTTACTCTCTGTGTGGTGCATGTGTGTAGGGATGGACGAAACATCTTAGCTATTTGTTGATAATTGTTGAATCTCATGATGAACATATGGGAGTTTATTATGTTTTTCTATTTTTTTCAATTTCCAAAGTAAAAAGATTAAAAAAAAAAAGTCTCCCCAAAAGGTAATGATGAAAAAGTGACAAGGACTCAGAAAGATTTTATTTGGTGGCAGAGACAGGGCTTAACAAAATGAATGTCACGATTTCCAAAACTTGGTAAGGTGACTTTTCAGTGGTGCTGAAGCACAGCCCCGATTTACTGCGGGGGGAGAATATACTTCTACCTCGTTTTGCCTGAGTTTACTGATCATGGCAGAAATGCTCGTGTGACTGTTTACATATTGTGAAAATAAACCTTTTGTTTTTATACAAGACATTTTATTTTGGTTTCTGGAGTTGAGCATGAATTCTGACTCCAGTGAGTACTTTCTGTGGTTCTTTAGATAGCTGGTGTGGTGGCCCAGACCTGTTATCCCAGCATTCAGGAGGCTGAGGCAGGAAGAGTCCAAGTTCAAGGCCAACCTGGGATACATGTAGAAGTGTTGTCTCAAAAAAACTAACTCCCAGAAAGGTTGATTTGCTTTAAAAAGATGAGATTTTTATTTAATCTATGCTCTTCCACTGACTGGGTGGAGAAAGAGTTCTTTTTGTTTCTGAAGGTACTTGTGTTTGCCTTGAGCATTTTGCTATTCTGTCTAGAATCTGTTTCCAAACTGTCTACATTTTTCTACAAGGGAAGGTTAAAATACATTTCAGGGGCTGGAAAATGAGACTTGATAAGAAAGTGTTTAAAGAATAAGAAGTTGTCTTATTTGTTCCATTTTGGTAATTCTGTAGATGACTTTAATTGTAGTAATAAAATGTGGGGGAGAACCATGAGATTGAATTTATGATGTAATCCTGTACAGAGTACACGTGAGAAGCGAAGCAATTTGTTAAAAAATGAAACTTTCAACCTCATAATATTTGGAGCCTTACTTGATACCAAAGCTTGTATTTGAAGAAATCTTGGGTGATCTATTTCAATTTTGGTTTTGTGTGCTGCCTCATTGGAGATTTCTTACTTGTTGCTGTGTGATTTATGACCAGGTATCTGGTACATCAGTGGCCAAGAGGCTTCTGTTTTCGTTAGGCGGGTGGATGATGCTGTAAATCCACCTCTGCCACATCCTCCTTAGGGACATCCTGCTGTAACCGATGGCTTCTTATGTTATTATCAAGATATGAGAATGTTAAATTCTGATGAATTTTGATCTCCTTCTGCGTATTGAACTTTGGGGCGCCTCAAGTCTCAACCCTAAACCCCTTCTTTTTTTTTCTCCAGATTGTCTTCCCAGACTCATCTGTGTTCATAACTTCAGCTGTAATTTGTTCTTTGGTGCCTCATTTGACCTCAGTCCAGGCACCTTCTGCACTCCTGCTGCCTGTTCAATAGAATCTCTTGGTGTTGTAGGCACCTTCAGCTTAGCCTGTCCAGGCCTGAGTGATGTTCTCTGCCCCGTCCCCAATCCAGTAACCCTGTCCCAGCGACTGTTACTTCCACTTACTCATTGTATGAGCCAGAAAACACGCTCCCTTTGATCACCCCCTTTCCTCACCTTCCATGTGCAGTTGATCGTCATGTTTTATTGATTTGGCCTCCTGATTATTTCTTGATTAAAATTTCTTCTCAGCACTATCGCTTTTTACATGGATTACTCAAATAGCCTCATAACTGGGGCCCCATTCATTCTTGTTCCCCTGTCCCCACCCCATTTTCTACCCTGAAGCTAGAGGGGTCTTATTAGAATATAAATATCATCTTCCTGTCTGAGACACTTCAGAACTTCCCCATTGTTTGTCAGATAAAAAACTTAAAATTCTTGATATAGCCTATAGGCCCTGGCCTGTTTGTTCTTCCAGCCTCAATTAAACTGCTTTGCCTTTGAAGTTATAGCCACATTCCTTAGTCTCTACCCTCCCAACTGCGGAGTAGGAATTCAATAACATTGTACACATCAGTCTGTATAATTGTTTGGCTGATGTCTCTCTTCTCTCCCACTAGTGAGTTTCATGAGAGGAAGGACCGATGACTTTTTCTTTTCTCCTCTTATTGTATGTATTCCTGAGGGCCGGGCAGAAGTGCCTCACAATGGAAGAGCTCAATACTTTCTTGGTAACTGAGTGAATGAATAGTGAGTGTTTCCGTCAGACTGCTAAGACTTGAAGGGGTGCATGAAGTGAGACCCAAGGCCACGTTAGGCATCTCGGGGCCCTCTGTGGCAGTGTCCTTGAGTTTGGAGTAGGGTGGTGACAGACTTACTCAGCCATACTTTAGATGGGTCACCTGGCAGGGCTGGATATGAAGAGGGAGGGGCATGGAGCAGGAGAAGCTGGCCCCTGTTAGTTTGGGAGGGAGGCCCTGTGGACCAGGGCTGGAACAGTGACAAATGCTGGTGGGGTTGTGGGGTAAAGGAACCTTTCTCCATTGTTGGTAGGAGAGTACATTGGTACAAACACTGGGACTCAATGTCGAGATTCCTCTAAAAACTAAAACTAGAGGTTCCATTTGACCCAGTTATTCCCCTTCTAGGTATTTTCCTGCACGAGTTGAAAGCATGAGACCACAGCAATATATGAATACCCATGTTTATAGCAGCACAATTTATAAAAGGTAAATCTTGGAAACAGTCTATATGCCCATCAACAGATGAATGGATAAAGGAAATGTGGTTTTTAGATATAATGAAATACTATTCTGGCATAAAGAAGGGTAAAATTGAGACATTTTTAGGTAAATGGATGTACCGTGACACCATAATTTTAAGTGAAATAAATCAGACACACAAGTTGAAATAGTGTATCACATTATTTTTCTTGTGTGAGAAACCCAAGCAGTAAATAAGGCCCAAAATGGAGGATAGATGTTGGGAAGTAGGAAGAACATATTCAAATGGGAAGGGAAACAAGGGAGTGGGGATCGAGAAGGGAAGGAAGGGAAAAGTAATTAAAAAAAAAGAGAACGGGAGGAAAAAAATGGAAACAAAGCTTTGTAAATGGGGAGGGCATGAAGGGTTGAAGGGAAGGGAGGGCAATGGGAGCAAAAGAAGAATTAAAATATATTATGTACAGGTACAAATTCCCTGTGATGAATATGATCATTGTGTATGACAAACATACTAATAAAAAAATTAAATTTAAAAATCAACATAAAAAAGATTTGTCTTTTAGTAAGTGTTCACTTGTGTTTATTTTTGTTGCATTTCTTTTTATACCTTATAGTTTGAAAATATTCTGTGTTTGTTATTTTTAAGACCTGAAATTATTTTATACCATATTCTGCATAGGACCTGTCTGGGGCATACCTACCCTTTGAGCTTTCCTTTCTCTCTCCTCACAGGAGGCCATCAGAAGACAGGCTGGCAGAGGTCAGGAAAAAGCAGGTGTGAAATAGCATCAGTTTTAACAGGAAGCTTCTGTTATGTGGAGTTTCTAAGAATTACGAAAAATTTCAAACAAACGTAAAAATAGAATAGTGTGTCTGCCCCTATTATTAGTTGTCCAAATTCAATAATTTTTGCACAGTTGCCTTATGCATATTTTAACTGATCTTTCCTTTGCTGGATTATTTTAAAGAAACCCCTCATATCACTTAAGAACCTAGACATAATCTCACGAGGCACCATGAAAATGTTCACACGGTATAATGCTATTGCACCGAATATAAAGTGGATTATCCTTTGCTAATATCCGTTGAAGTTTCCCCCATTTCTTAGAATGTGCTGAGGATGTTCCTTTCTGCACTTGTCATGCCCTCTGCCTGGAAGGCTCCCTTCCTATTGATTCCTCAGAGGGGGCTTTTCCTACCCACTGAAGTTAGAGAGGCGTCTCTCACCCATCCTGTTAGTCACGATCTGCTCACTACTTCATTACCTCGTTGTCTGTGTATGAGGCTGTGTGTACTGTCTTCTCCCCTGACTGTGAGTGCCACGGAAGTAGGCAGCTTGCGGGTCATGTTTGTTGCTCTCTGCCCGGGGCTAAGGAGGGCCTAGCATGTGGAAATAAAGCAAATGTTTATAGACAGAAGTCAACCGTCAGATTAGTGATAAATGATCCCCAAGTTTCCTCAGTATTTTATAATTATTATCTCTTCCTACAACTGCTTCCTATTCCAGAGCTTTGCTTTTCTTAAAAACTTTAACCAACAGCTGTATTTGTCCCTTTTAGGGCATTTAATCTTTTAAATCCTCAAAATATTTTGTAAAAGATAAGTTAGTAAAGTCACTTCTGACCTGTGAAGAGGTAGTGTTCTTACTGACATAACTCTGATTTGACATCACTTACTTGAATTTGCCTTTGGTAAATCTGTCTTGGATTATGTGAAACTGGATGGAATGAATTTGTAGCCCACATACTCTCCAACTGGTTATTTGGACTTCTTTGATTTTATTTGTATCATTTGTATCTCATGTAGGGGGTGTTTTAAAATTGTTATATTGTAAATTGTTGGGAATATTCTGTAGCAAGAGAAAAATGTAATTCAATGAAACAGATATGAGTGTAATTAAAGACTTGGATTCTTCTAAAAAGTGTAATTTTAGACATACAGAAGACATGCAAGAATTGTACAAAAATCACTCTGGACTCTGCACTAGGTATTCTTTAGTACTGACATTTTACTACATTCCCCTGAATATCATTACCCATTTCCCATTTGCCCTCTTTTTCTTTCTTTCTTTCTTTTTTGACTTGATTGAGAGTATTGTAGAAACTTAAAGCCATCCTCTTTTTATATTCATTGTGCAAGTCTCAAAATCAGGAAATTAATACTGACGTATGTAATACTATTAACTGATCTGTAGTCCTTACTCACTTTCCCAGTCGTATCCTTGATAGGAAAAGAAAATCCTGAATCAGACTCGCAGAGTTGTCACGTATCTTTAGTCTTCTAATGGCAAGGTGTTTCCTTTCTTGAGTTTGATTTTGGGGGGGAAGGTGCTGGGGAATTTGATATTTTTGAAGATTTTAGGCCAGTTCTTTTGTAACGGATCCCTTCATTGGGATCCAACTTGTGTTTCAAAAGTGACATGTTTTTCTTAGTGCAGAGTATCGGGGGCAGATGATGTTGATTTGTCCCTTTCACAGGTATTTGCTTTGGTTACTTGATTAAGGTGGGTCTGTCAGATTTTGACAATAATATGAATAATGATGATGCTGATGATTACCAGTGGTAAATTTCTAATTCTGTCACTTTCTCCATTTATTCGTTGGAATTCTATAAGGAAGCACGTCTCCATTTTATTTGTTTATTAATACATTGTCTTTTTAAAATCAGTATGGACTCATGAATTCTTATTTAATGGGTTATAGCCTGTTATCCTTTAAACATTTGGTACTTACATTGTTATATATATTGCCCAGAAAGGGACTTTGCAAGTGGCTCCTGTGAACTTTTAACATCCCTGACTTTTTTGTTGTTATTGTTGTTTTGAGACAGGGTCTTGTTGTGTAGTTCAGACTGGCCTTGAACTCACTATGTAGTCCAGGCTGGGCCTCAAACTTACGGCAGTCCTCCTGCCTCAGCCTCTCGAGTGGAGGTGTGTGCTACCACACCCAACTCCCTGATATTTTTTGAATATTTCCTTACTCTGTGGAACAAGAAGATACTGAATACCAGGGGTTGGCAAACTTTTTCTCAAAGTAGCCAGAGAGTGACTCTTTGCCTGTCATCCAGTCTTTGCTACACCTGCTTCACTCTGCCTTGGATGGGTTGTGACCTGAGGAGTGGTCCTGCTCTAGTAGAAGTTTATTCTTAAAAGCAGGTGGATGGGGCTGGGGAGTTAGCTCAGTGGTTAGAGTGCTTGCCTCACAAGCACAAGGCCCTGAGATCGATCACCGGCACCAAAAAAAAAAAAAAAAGGAGGTGGCTGATTGGATCTCATCTGTGGGCCGTCGTTGGCCAACCCTCTTCTGGGTTTGTATTTGTACTTTCCTACTGCAGTTTCAGAACTGACCATACACCTAAGGAGTCCTGCTTCCTTTTAGTGGTAAATGGCATTTATGGACAGAGATCTGGTTGCAAGATAATGTTCACTGATGTCAGGATATCATTAATGCTAGGGTCTCTGGGCAGACAGAGTAGGAAATGTAAGAATATACTCAGACATAATTGTATATATTTGTGTGTGTATACAGATACATCTGTATTCTATATGTCTTTAAATATAAACCATTGAGCTATATCATCTCCAATTCCATTGGATTCAAGCCTTTCCACTTTCTATATTGGAAACTTTTTTCTCCAACATTAACACACCCTGCTCCAGTTATCCATAAATATTTACTTATTTGTTCAATCTTAGAATATGTAGAAAGTAGATTTTTTTTTTTTTTTTTTTTGGTACCAGGGATCAAACTCAGGGCCTCATGCTTGCGAGCCAAGCACTCTAATCACTGAGCTAAATCCCTGGCCCAGAAAGTAGTTTTTGAATTGCAAACCTGTATCTCTGTAAAAACCTGCTAACTGTGGAATTTAATCTTTATTTACACTTTTTTTTTTATGACTTAGAGTTTGGTTAGATCTTGTGCTCAAAAGTTAGTCATTCCTGTCCTCCTCATCCTGCTGCCCTCTAGTAGGTTGTGATTTATTTATTTATTTTTTGGTGCTAGGGATCAAACTCAGGGCCTTGTGCTTGCGAGGCGAGTGCTCTACCACTGAGCTAAATCCCCAGCCCCCTTATTTTGTATTGCAAAATAAAAGTTACATTTATGACATGCAGTATATTTTGATACATACATTGTGGAATGACTGAATCAAGCAAATTAATGCACCCCTTACTGCATATACTTATATTCTTGTGAGAACACTTAAAATCTCTCTTAGCAATTAGCAATTATCAAGTATACCATATATTGTTATTAACTGGTCACCATGATGTGTAATAGACCTCTTGAATTTACTCCTCCTAACTGAAATTTTGTGTCCTCTGACCAGTATCTGCCTAATTCCTCCTAGTCCCCTAGTTCCTGATAACTGCCATTCTCCACTTTACTTCTGTGAGTTCAACTTTTTAAGATTCTGCACGTAAGTGAAGTCATACAATATTTGTCCTTCTGTGATTGGCTTATTTCACGTAGCATAATTTGTCCTGGGTTTATCTGTATTATCACTATTGGCAGGATTTCCTTTTTAAAGGCTGCATGGTATTTCATCGAATACATACCATATTTGCTTTATCCAATCAGCTTCAAACCCCTCTTGAGGCTCAGACTGTTAATTCTTAGCTTCCACTGGAGATGTTTCAAATTCATCTCAATGTTTTAAGTCTTCTTGTTGTAATGAGTTATCTCCTACATATCTTAAGAGTTAATGGGTCAGCCTAAGACTTGTCCAATGTCCATAGGAATTTGAGGATTTCCTTCTTTGGCTTTCTCCTCCCCTAGAGTGCCACTGGCAGCATCTGTGGTTGCCCAGGCTCCTTCCCTCTTTCTGGCCGGGCAGCCTGTGAGATTTCTGTGGAGGTTTTAGCTACCTGCATTGCACCATTCCTGTGATAGGGGCCAGTCCTTGGGCCAAAGCTTCTACTCCCCCCTATCCCCAAATGAGAACACAAACACAGGAATTCACCCCAATACCAGTCACATCTCCACATCTCCATCTACTCCCACAATCTGGCTCCATTGTTTTCTACCATATACTTTTATTTCTCGTCTTTTTTCCAGAGTTCATATTTGTAACCCCATTTGTTTTAAAATCATTTTTCAGGCTTTGGTACCAAGCATTGGCTCCCCCAACTATTTTCTTCAGGAATTCACCTGGTGTGATACTGTAAAAACTTTTAGTAAGGGAAGAGATTGGAAATGTGGGTTAGATCACAAAGTTGCAGTGAGGAAGCGTGATTGCTTTGAAAAAGCACTTCATAAATCATTTTGTGTGTCTTAGGTAACATACAGATTGAGATTAATGGTTGAGAGACTCATTAGGAAAGTTTTGTCTTTTATGCTGCAGTGTTGAAACAACTTGAATTCAGGCAATGCTAATTAAGTTGGAAAGGAAGGATTCTATTTAGAAACATTGTGGAAGTAGAATAGAATTTGGTAATAAGTTATTACTGGGAAGAAGAGATGAGATGACAACTGTTTGGTACTTAGGGATGATAATGATAATGGTAAAGGCCTTCGTTCATCTGGGTGCAATATACAGGTAGAAAATTTAGTTGGAGGAGAATAGTAAGTTAAAGAGAAACATGTTGCACTCTAAGTGCGTGCTAATATTGGCAGGAAGTTGGAAAGTTAAAGAGCTTTGGAGAGTTGATTTCGTTCTTTGGCAGAAAAATGAAATGAGTCTTAAGAACAGAGCCTTTAAATGATAGAAACTGAAGTAGCAAGTGCAAAAGGAGGAGTTGCAGGAAATCTGAGAATTGCAGGGAGAGGTAGATGAATCAGGAGACTGAGGTGTACTGCAGACCACTGGGGAGGAGTTTATAGTCCAAGGAGCTGGTCAGTGACTTTCTCTACTCATGGGAAAAAAAAATTCGAAAACAAAATCCAAAATCTGAGAGTATGCCATACTTAAGTAATGAGGATTTTTCTTTTTAGTAATACTGAAAGATTTATTTTAAAGATGAATACAAAAGTCTTATTCCAATGGGAGAGTAAGCATTGGGAAAATAGAGGTTGTTAGTCTAGGCCACAGTTTTAAACGTCGTCGGGGACGTGACTGACAGACACGGAGTGGCAGCTGGTGGTGTGAAGTGGGCCGAGGGGAGCAGGACCACGCTCTTAGTCGGGATGTGTGTAGTTGGCAGGGTTGCTGTGGAAAGAATAATGGCTGTGGAGGTAAAGTTCCAGAGTAGATAGATGAAAATAGGGTGAAGGGCAGAGTGAGGGGGTTAAGTTGTAAATACATAGGGACATTTTTGCCTCTTTTAGAAGGAAAAAGAGACGAGGTACAGGTATGAAGTTTTGTCAGGGAGAAAGGTGATTCTAGGAGAGAGCTGGGAATTTAAGATAACTAAAAATGAGAGAGTTAAGAGTGAGCTTGACAATTTCACTCTTATGGCATAGAAAATAGTTGGAAATGAATCTTTCTTCATACGACTGGAAAAGCCAACCCCTCTCCCAAATTTTACTTGAAGGTACTTGAGAGGCAATAAGAGAGTGATTATCTAGGAGAGAATAAAAGCTTAGGAAAGTGAGGCTAGTGTTTGGGGCCATTTTTCTCTGAGGGAAGCAAACTGAGCCGTGCATTTGATAGCCTCTTAGGGTTACAGAAGAGAGACTGGAGTTCGGGTCTTGCTAATGTGTTTTTGTTGGTGAATCACCGTTATCTGGGACTTGGGCACTGAAGGGCCACAGCCTAGGAGCAGGAGTGAATTGGATACAGAAAGGCCTTCACAGAGACTTCACTTTGAATACATCTGTAATTTTCTTGTCTTTGTCTTAGGTGTTCGGCAGAAAAAGTACAAGTAATATTTGGAAGATGATAATATTATACTAGGCCTCAAATTGTTACTACAAAGTAATACAAATGTGTCCAGTGCAGAAAAAAAAATCTGGTAGAATATGCTCAAATAACATGAACAAAATCAAGTAGGAGCAATGGAAGAGATTATACCCATAGGGGCTTCGGATATTAGAGTTTTCAGGGGACAGACTTAGATATAGCCGGGATTGGTTGCCTTGTTCAAAGAGGTAAAAGATTTAGCATTTTCAACAGAGAAATAAGAAATAAAATGAAGCCAGTTACAGTGGTACACTCCTGTAGTCCCAGCTACTGGGGAGGTTGAGGCAAGAAGATCAGATGTTCAAGACCAGCTTAGGTAACTTAGGCTATCTCAAAGTATAACCTAAAGTAAAAAATAATCTCAGAGTAAAAAATAAAAAGGCCTGGGGTTGTAGTTCATTGATAGAGTGCTTTTCTAGCATGGGTTCAATCCCCAGGAACACAAAAGAAAAAATTCTAGACTTGAAAACATAACTGAAGGTAGGAACTTCATGGATAGGTTTAAGTGAAAGATAGAGCTGAAGAGTGAGTTAGTAAAGTGGTAAAATTAAAAGAAAAGAGGATGGAAAATAATAACAAAGAGGCCGAGGGAGACATAAAGATACTGAAGTGTGTAGTTGAACTCCAGACAGGGTCGAGAGAGAATGGAAGAAGCAGTATTTGAAAAGAGAATGACTGAAAACTCCCAAACTGAGGAAGAGTATCAAGCAGCAGATCCAGGAAACCTTACTAACTCCAAACAGGTTAAAAAGAAGTCTGCACCTTGCCCACTGTGGTGAGCCCACAGAAAACACAATGGTGAAGTGTCAAAATCTGCTAAGAGCATGAAGAGCAAACAGTACACTTTCGAAGAATTAACAGGCTAACAGCTCACTTCTCAGCAGAAACAGTGGCGGCCTCAAGACAGTGGAATCATCTTCAAAGTACAGGGCTGAGAGAAAATAATTGACTATCTAGAATCAGAAAACCTGAGAAAATTTCCTTGAGAATAAAGATGAAATACAAATGTTTCTCACTTGGAAGTTTTTTTAGCGCACTAGCCGTGCTTATAATTATTCAGAAGTCACCGTTAGTGACTACAGTATTCCTCGTTTAACAACCTGCCTGTTTGTCAACTGTTCAAATGTAGGACCCACTACTCAGACTTACGACCTTTTTTTTTTTTTTAACAGTTCTGTACATCTTGCTTATAGAGCCTCAATGTCTTTTTTTTTGGTACAGTACACTGTGTTTATACGGTACTGTAATTTTTTGTTGTACTGTACAGTATAGTGTTGTAGTTTTAAGTATTGTATGTACGTTACAGTACTGCATGTAATGCAAAAGCTAAGTCATCAAGTTGGAGTCTCATCTGACCACTTCTTTGTTCTGAATATCGTGATGTACTGCTATATACAATTCCTCGCTTAGTGACCAATGCATTTAACGACCTTGCTGTAGGAATGAAACTCGGTCATTAAATGAAGAGTGTCTCCTGCTGTGTTAGAAAACAAAGATACACAAAACTTCCATCATTACAGAAAGAGTGGCACTATTACAGGCGTTGAGGAAACCAGGGAGGGTATTTTGGACAAGATTCTGCTCCCACTATGAAACTTTATATGAGATTGATACATTCTTACAGAAGAACAAATGAACAGAGCTGATTTAAGAAAAGATTTTAAAAATCAGAACAGTCTCATATATTAAAACGTTTTTTTTGATGGCTTTGTCTGGCTTTGGTATTGGGGTAATACTGACCTCATAGAATGAATTCTATGTTCTGGGAGAGTTTTCTTTCTGTGTTTGGTGGAATTAACCAGTGCAGCCATCTGGTCCTGGACTTTTCTTTATTAGAGGTTTTAAAATTATTTATTTAGTTACTTATTATGTATCTACTCATACTTTCTATTTCTTTTTGAGTCAGTTTCAGTAACTTGTGTCTTTCTAGGAATTTGCCCATTTCATCCAAGCTATCTAATTCTAGTATATGTGCTGCCAGAGAGAGCACTTGTCTAAGCTATCTAATTGGAATAAAATTTGTCATTGTGTTCTCTTATAATCTTTAATTTCTGTAAGATTTGTAGCGATATCCCTCTTTAATTCTGTCCTCTGGTCACCTTGTGGGGTTGGGATGGAGCTCTCCCCTCTACAGGTAGGATGTCTATGCTGAAAGTGCTCCATACACCAAGAGAATTTGAGAGAAAATTTATCACTCACCCAAGAGCCTCCTGGGAACAGTAGAGTCATACAAGCAATCTGGGCTGGTTTGAGTGAAGTCAGGAGAGTGAGTTTGGCCAGTATCATAGTTAGAGATCTTAGCCAATGCTCCTGCTGGTTGTGTTCTTACTCACTAGGGGGAGCAAACCTGATCATCCATGTGTCCTTTGGAAGATCTGTTCTTCTTGGTTTCTGTTTTCCTTTTTGGGGGGAGGGTGCTTTAAATCATTTATTTAACTATAGTGCCATAGATTGCCTTATATTTGTTTTCATACATCTTTTTCTCATGGTGACTTAGAGAAACTATCTTCAATCAAATATATATACATTTGCAATACCTGGCTGGTTGGGTGTATACCTGCTGCATGATACTTCATATGTTTCAACAAGAAAACACTGACTATGAAGAGTAAAGACATGACACAACTAGTTGGGTACAGTGAGAATCTGCTCTAAGTATTCATTTCTCTGGGGCGAGGGCATCACATACCTGTTCAGTTAAGGAAACCATCGTTGTGGTTCAGAGGACCTTTTTCATTTTTAAACAGACCTAGGTAGTGAGCCCTGGGCCCAGAAGCACCTTGGCCATTAACTAGGCGCTGAGTGGTAGAGCTACATCCTTCACTTATGCTGTGAACTCCCGAACACGTTCTAGTAGCTTGAGCTCTTTCCATTGGTTGTCACAAAGCGCCCTTCTCTGAGCTGGGTGGGCTGGGCCTTCAGTTGAACCAGGCACCTTTCTTTTTGACTTCCATCTTTTTAAAATCATTTTCCTTGATGCGTTTCAGGAAGCTTCCTCAACTCTTAGAGTGTGCAGTATGCCTAATATGCACATTCATTCTCTTGGAAGAATGGGCAGCATTGTAGACTTCCGGTTTTGCAATGGTGACATTTGTGTGGTCTGTTTTGAATAGCACCCCTTCCCTTGATGTCTACCTTATCAGCCTTTTTGTAGCTTCGCATATATGTGGCCAAATAAACAACCCCATGTTTTCTAAAGGCCTGGAGAACATACACCAGATTCCTCTCCTCTTTCCTTTTATGTTCATTGTTTTGGCAAATTACTGTCAGATGGCAGTTCTGGCTGAAAGGCTTTCCTTGTTTTCTTAATACCTGACACTGTTGTTTCTTTTCCTACAACTTTATTAGCTTCTTTTTATATTTTCTTCTTCTTCTTTGTATTCCTAAAGCCTGCCTTAACTCATTTTTGTTAGGTTACCGCCCAGGTTTATTACAGCTCAGTGTTACAGCTCAATTAGGTGCGCAGCCTGGGTCTGCCGGGCGGACACCGGGACAAAGCAATCGGCCCAGCAGGCCAGGTTTATTAGGTTTTATTAAAGCTCAGGAACACAGCAGCTCAGGAACGCAGTAGCTCAAATCGCGGTGGCTCAGGGTTGCGGCGGCTCAGGGTCGGGTCACAGCTCGGCGCTATAGCTCAAGGTCGCAGTAGCAACAGCCAGGCTCTGTGCAGGAGCAGGGCAGCGGAGATCGGGCAGAGGAGAGAAGAGGCAGGCAGGCTGATGAAGCTCTCCGACGCTCGCCGTGCAGCTCCTCCCGGTGTTCCAGCTCCTCGGTCTCCTTTGAGAGAAGTGACCCCGAATGACTCGGATAGTAGCCTTTTATCCCTTAGTTGCCCCCCCCTTTCGTGACGTTGGTGGTTCAAAAGTGTGTTTTTGGGATTGGTCCTTTCTATATGGGGTGACCAGGTAGTGGACACCTCCCCTGGGCAAATTGGCGCGACGGACCTAGTTGAGGACCCTAGTCGGGGGGAAGGGTCATTGTTTCGGTGGGAGATTCTGGCATAGAGACGGGGGGAAGGGGCTTTGTGAGAAACCAGCAATGGCCATTTTGGCATCTGGGGAGGGTCATCCTAACAATTTTGTCAAAATAGTTGTGTCCAGGATTTCTCCAGGGCCAGTGGGCCTGCACAGCCATGTCACTGGGAAAGGAAGGTTGTGTGATCATCCCTTCCCTTCTCTGTCCTTTCTTGGCAGTATTATCCCATCCATTCTGGAGCACTTTGGGTTGCCACCTGTATGTTATCCTCTACTTGTCAAGCATTTGGTGGGTTGCTCCATTTGGAGGGACGTAGTACCTGATGTAGAGTGCATCATCCTCTGTGACACAGTGACATTCCTCTCTCTCAGTCCCCGGCTGGAAACCTGCCCCCTTGCCACGTGCTGGCTCCCTTCCCGCCCTGTGTGGTTGCTAGGTGTGCCTGTCTGCCCCATGGAGCACTACTTCTTCCCATTGTCTGCCTCTGTGAGTCCAGTTCATTATGCCTTCCTTCCCTTTGCCCCTTCTCTTCTGTTTCTCTGTGCTAGTCTCTCTTTCCCTCGACACTCGGTCCTGAACAGGTCGATGTTTCCAGAGACACAACTCGGATCGGTTATTCCTGTCTTCTGCTCATTCATGCTTCAGCGACTCTCTAGTGTCTTTGAAAAACCCAGCCAGTTTTCTATAACCTCCAATGTGTTTTAATTTCCTTGCCACTGCCTCCCTCTATATAGGTGGGACTCTAGCCAAATGGAGTTAATGTTGCAGGAAACTGCCTGTGTTTTCTGTTTGCATCTCTATTTTGGCTTGCTTTTGCCAGGAGAATGCCTTTCTCATATTCTTAGTTCTTCCTTAAAATCTTTCCTAAAGTTCTCTGATATCCTGATCTGAAGATACTCTTGCCTTCCCATACTTAAAACAATACTATCCATACTTAAAACAATAAGGTGCTAATCACTTCCTAACATGTATTGTTATTGCAATATGATTTTTTAAACCTAATGACCTTTTATCCTTCATTATGCCCAGTACGCTGCTTTACAGCAGAAGTATCTGTTGGATTAAGGAGAAGACGAGTGTGTTTCTGGATTGACCTTCCATCAGTCTGGACTCCCATCTGTATCACTTGCAGTCTGCCTGCTGTTTCTCTAAGTCCATCTCCTGCTCTGTCCTTGCAGCTGGATGAAGTTTATCTCTGAACCACTTCATATATCATTAAGTAGCCTGTTGTCTTTGTCGTTCTCTTCTCCTGAGTTAGTATTAATTTTAACCAAGTAGCCTGTTGTCTTTGTCGTTCTCTTCTCCTGAGTTAGTATGAATTTTAACTTAAAGAACAATGGCATCTTTTGCTGAAGGGTGTGTGTGGGAGATTTGGAGAAAGCGGAAGCTGTGATGACGTGTTTGTTGTCCAGGTGGAA
Organism: Hystrix cristata; assembly: GCA_004026905.1. Taxonomy (NCBI): domain Eukaryota; kingdom Metazoa; phylum Chordata; class Mammalia; order Rodentia; family Hystricidae; genus Hystrix; species Hystrix cristata. The sequence goes on along the minus strand of PVJO010003563.1, from coordinate 36,985 downwards.
GGCAGGGGCCGGTGCAGGGTGCACGCTGCAGCCTGCTGATGCAGGCCCCTGCTCTTGTGTTCCCAAGCAGCCACTGCCTGAACTGGTGAGACACCTGGTTGGAGGTGATGGCAGGTAAGAGTAGGGGAACTACAATAGTGCCATTTTTTTGAAAGCTTGTGAACCATCTGAGGTTGTCTGCATTGTTCTGGGCATCAGTTTTGTGGCAATGAGTTAGGTTTTGTTGATGAATTCTCAGGAATTCACTTACTTCATTTCGTAGAGGTTTACTGCCTGTCCAAGGTTAAACTTAGTAAACACCCTTTAGAGCTTTTACATGATAGATCTTTGTACTGTGTTTCAAAACCACATTCCCTCCTATTTTCATGCATCTCACAAGCTGAGGGGAACTGCATAGTTCCTTACTTTTCACCTCATCACCCCATGTGTGGAGATTTTTAGTTAAAGTGCCCCAAAGGAGCATCCTAGTGTACCTGTGAGAGCAGAGGTCTCAGAAGGAAACTCAGCACAGATGGCATGCTTGATGGCCTGCCCAGGAGAAGGTGATGCCAGAACCCGGGAGGGCACCATGGGGCCTTTGCTGTCCAAGTGCATCTAAGTACCAGGTTTCTGACAGGGCAGGAGGGGCTGTAGATTGACTGCCCCCCCTCACTAGTCTCTCTTTGGTTTCAGCTAGAGACAGCAGAGTTGTCCAAGGCAGGAAGAACTCTCAGCTGAGCAGTGGAGGCTGCCCTTGACCTGGAGAGAAGAGGTGACCTTGGAACCAGTAATGAACCATTCGGAGCACAGGCCGAACTTCCGTCCCCTGGGAACCCCCAGAGGTGGTAAGAGGGAAGTAGCATCTGGAGGACCGAAGCACAGGGCGGGAGTGGAGATGGGGTGGCTCTTGGGATTGAAGGGACTGCGGTTCTTTTCGTGAAATGTTAAATTCTCTCCTGTGTTATTTATTCTAGAATTAGATGTGGTTTCTCATTGTCTCAATTTGCTGCTATATTGAGTACAGATGTTTAATTTCCTCTAGAAAAATGACAATCTTTTAATAATTTCTATTTTTAAAAAATTTGTATCTATAAACAGCAAAACATACTGAACCCATTATTCAGATTTTGTTCCATGCATGTTGTGCTTATTTGGAAATCAAGTCTCATCTGGGTGTATTTTATTTGTGTTTTCTTTAATTCATGTTTTCTTATCCATCCTTTTCTTTTTTGTGACTGAAATCATCATCATAGTTTCATTCGTTCATTACTTTTTATGAATAGTATTAATAATAATGATAATAACAAAAAGGTGTAATACCTTTAGTTTTAACAATGCAGAGATGTTTGAGGAAAGAGCTGATGGCTGCCTTGTGTTTCTAGGTGTGTCCTCTGCAGTTGGCCCACATGGTGCTGGTGCTTCGCCAGGTGACAAAAAGTCAAAGAACAAGTCCATGCGAGGGAAGAAAAAGAGCATATTTGAAACCTACATGTCCAAGGAGGCTGTTTCAGAAGGCTTAAAGAGAGGAACATTAATCCAGGTGCTTAAAACCTCCTGGCAAGTCGTCCTCCAGTGATCTACTCTTCCTTCAACTCGTTTCCTGTTCTGTGCTTATGCGCTTAGGGATGATGGTGTAACAAGTGCGGTGCTTGCCGCTTCTCGGGCCTCCAGTATGTGCAGGCCAAGTGCTCTGAGAGTAGAGAAGAGGAAGCCCTTATTTCCACTTAGCATCGCCTAGGGCTGCTTTACTGGAGAGGGTGGAGCCAGTCCACGGCCTGGTGCAGACAGAGTAAGGGAAGCTGAGGGAGAGCTGTCCTGGAGAGGCACCGGTGTGAGCTACCAAGAAAGAAATGGGAAATAGGGTTTGGCTGTGTGGAACATTGGATAGTTCTGCTTACCTGAAGTGCATAGATGCAGAATGGCTGAGAAGACTGGCTAAGACTGCACAGGAAACAGCAAACAGCCACAGACAGTATTTGTCAGGTGCTCGGTAGTTTACTGTACGTGTTCACAAGCCAGTTCGCAGGTTTGGCAGAATCAGCATGTCCTGAGTGTCCCCTGGGACCCAGAATGAGTTACAGATGGCAGCAGCCAGGGTGCTTGGGAAGGACGAGGATGGGATGGCTTTCTGCTTAGAGCTTGCAGCCAGTAGGGGAGACAGTCCCATGAGTGGATGGTTTGGGACAAAATCCTCAGGTAGAAAGGTGACCAAGGTGTATGGGACAATGTTGGGGGCAAAATCGTGGACTGAAGTTGTGGAGAGGGCTCTCGGAGGTGCCACCCGGGCCAGGCTCTGCAGGGTGACCAGTGTGGACTTGTGAGACTGGGCACACGTTTGGGAGGGAACCATGAGAGGCAGTGGCGAGGACAGACGGACGAGCTGTGGGATGATGTGGTGGAGGGTAGCTTAGGTCTTCTTGGGCAGGAGAGCCAAAGCAGGGAACAGGGAGGGTGGGGGCAGGGCTGTATGTCTTTGAACTAGTTCTGTTTCATAACTCTTACATCAGTATAGAAATATAGCCACATGCTGCCATACCTGGCTGACTTGCAGATGTTGACTGTGTCTCATTTTCTCTCATTCTGAAAGCCCAGTTTCTATATTTGTGCTGTTGACTGAGGATCCATCTGAAAATAGATTCTGTCATCTTCACTCCTGTTTTTTTGCCTTTCTGTATTTATGTGAGTCAAGTACCTTCTTGATTGACCTGTCTGAGACTCTTGAGTAGAAAACGGATTTTTAACAAATGAGTTGACTTTCCTGATTCTAGGAGTACCACTGCCTTCTTTGTTTTTCTTTTTAAGCTTTCCCTGGATTTCGTGGACAAGGCCCCTGTTGGGGGAGTTGGAAGCTCCATATGGACGTTGCTTCCTTCATTAGTCTGTCCATTTGCTCCTCACTGCTAGTGGTGTCCCGGCCCTCCTTGTTTCTGGCACAAGACCTGTTGTGGCCCCTCCCCCTTCCTATCTCTCATTGTCCTGCCCCATTCACCCCGTACTTCCAGACTTTTCCTCTAAAATCCCTCGTTCCCCTGTATCTCTTGCTGTTCCAGGTGCTGAGACACCTTCTCACACTGTGTTGGTATCACTGTGCTCACCTTTCCAGTCTCTACCTAAAGTCCCATCACTTCTCCAAGCAGAGTGGGCTTCTCCCACTTTCCAGAGGCCGGCCTTTTGGTTTACACTTTAAACCTATTACCACTTCTTGGTTTTTTTCTTTCCCCAAGTGAGACTCTTCATTTCCTGATGGCAGGGTCATGGATCATTCCACAAGCTAGCCAGTGCCTGGCATTCAACTGGTGTTTAGTACATTTATGTTGAACAGATAGTTATTATGATGGGGCTGAATAAAGATCAAGGTACTGTATTTTGAAGAAGAGTAAGGGGAAGCTCAGTTTAACTTGAGTGAAAAATAGCTTAGAATTTTGGTTACAGAATTATATATTATTTGGTGACAGAATGACAGAGACGGGGGAGAACAATATTGCACAATGGTATTCATTTTTGCTCCCTGTTAATTATTGCTTTTGAAGTTAGCTTTTTTAAACAACACAACAATCTGATCAGTATAATAACTCTCATTCCCAGGAGTTGGTGATCGCTCCTGGCCTGGCCTGTGACATCATGAGACTGTCGCCAGAGCCCCCACATGAGAACAGTTGTTCTTTGCAGATGGGAGAGGAGTAGGTTCCAGAGATGAGGTCACCATGTGAACTGTACAACACCGTAAATAAGATTTTCATAGGCAGGGAAACAAAGTCCATCTGCTTTCTGTGTGTAGGCCTCGCTGGGGAAGGTAAAAAGCTAGACAAAAAAGGACATGTTAGTTCTGTTGGAGAAAATTAAGCATATCAGATATACTTAAAAACATTAACTTTTGTATTCAGACTTAAGTATATCATGACCTTCTTTTTTACTCCCAACCAGAGACAAAAGCTTTTGTTGAGAGCAATGAGGTAGTTTTAAAAATAGAAGTAGAGTAATACTCCTTTTAATACCCTGACCAATAATTTGACATTTCATTGTCTTGTCCTGCGTAGAGAAGAGGAGATCACAAAGACCAAGAAATCTCATTTCTGGGTCTGAAATTGACCGGTAAGAAATTGACCGGTAAGAAATTGACTGGTAAGAACACGTGATCATGTACATGGAAGTTTGTGGGTTTTTTTTTTTTTTTTTTCTTTTTGGCTTTTTGAGGCAGGGTCTTGCTATGTAGATCAAGCTGAACTCACTGTGTAGTCCATGCTGGCTTTGACCTGGTGGCGATCTTCTTGCCTCAGCCTCCAAAGTGCTGGGAATACAGGTATGTGCCACCACGCCTGGCTCCCTGTTTTCATGTGGTTTTAATGCGTGGCTCTCTCACCAAAGAGCATATGTTATTTCTGTCTCTGTGGGTGCAGTGTTGAGGATGTTACAGGAGATATTGGGAGAGATGAGTGCTTGGAAGGGGCTTCGGTTTGGGGTTGTGACCAAGGTGACATGGGTGGGACGATGGTAGAGTTGGCTGTTGCAGATCTCAGATGATGCTTTGGCTGAAGGAAGTTCAGGCTGAGCTCCCAGAGCTGCCTGAGGTGTGATGTCAGAGTTTCTCGTGGAATAGAACATCGGTGTGATGGTTTCATTGGATTTCTGAAAAAATCCTTGTCTAGGAAGACAGAGGGCAGGATGGACTGGTTTCTAGAACCCTTTCCCTTTGTTAAGAGTGAAATCAGCCTGAGAATACTGGCTGTGAATTCAAGATGAGAAGAATAGATGTGGAACTGCAGTGGGGTTCCCACTCATTCTGAAGGGAAGGGTGGTACCAGGTGCAGTAGGAAAACGTCAACACTGCAGGCATTAATTAATTAGCTTGAGAGATGTTTCTTGACACCCTAAACATGAGTATACACACTAGTGACCAAGATAGAAAAGCCACTGGGGAGGGAGGTGGGGAAATTCAGTAATCCAGAAGAGATTGAAGACTGTGGTCCTTGCTTTTAGGGAAACAAAGATGAGAATGAGCAGTCAGGGAGTGGTCTGGAAAGGCTCTCTGAGAATGTCAGACATTCTAAGCCTTAGGAAAAGACATGGGCAGAGAGATCAGTGAATGCAAGAAGAGCAAGCAGAAGGGGCTTGGTGTTTTGAGGAGCAAGAAGGAAGCCTGCAGAACATATGTGAACAGAGGGAGTTATCAAGTGGGAATAAGCTGGACAGTTAGGCAGCAGCCAAGTCGGGCAGGGTCTCTTGACTGTGCTGGAGAGTTGGATTTTAGTCAGAGAACAGTACAGTATTAACATCCTGCACACAGAGCTGTTGTATGTCTTAAAAGATCTCCCTGGTATTGTAAGATGGAGAGAGTAGAGTGGAAGCTGGGAGGCTACTTAGGAAGCCATCAGGAGAGTAGAGTAGGCAAGAAAATGTAGCGACACAGGCAAGGACGGTGGGAGTGAAGATGGAATGAGGTGGCTGGACGTGGGTCTCGAGCTGACGGGACATGCTGACAGATGAGATGTAGAAGGGGGTAAGGGGAGGACTGCAGGGCAGCTCATAAGTGTTTGAGTGGAGCAGTTGCATTTGTGGTGCTGCCATAACCAAGATGGGGGAGGCTGAGGGTTGGAATGTGGTGCTGCCTGTTGGGGAGGCGGGGAGGGTGGATAGTGCACATGAGCAAAGGGGTCCTGTTGGCAGCTCCGGCAGCAGAGGCAGTCTGCTATGGCTGAGAGCCATGGAGACTGGGGGTTGAGTGTGGTGTGGCAGTGCTCAACTTTCTCACCCGACCAGTACCCTGGTTTCTTTATGCACTAAAATGAGGATTACAGTGTGGTGCTGTATAGTTGTTGTGAGGGTTAAGTCAGTTTGCGACTGTAAGGTTCGTCGCAGTGTGGCCTGTGCTGCACCTATGTAAATGGCGCCTGAGACTGTTTTTATTGCTGTCAGAGGGCATCTGTTCTCCAACCTAGGTGGTTGCTGCCATGTGCACATAGCTGTCCACAGCTGCTGGAGCTTACAATTTTTTCAAGAAAATACATATTTTTTATGTGTGAAATTCCTCAGTTTAAGCATTCTCAAACATCATGTAAGCCAAATAAAACATGTTTGTGATTGCCAACCTAGACTGATCAGCCCGGTTATGTGGTATTTTTCTACAGTACCATTCGGCTCCTCACGTGCAGGCAGGGGAGGCAGATAGTGGGGCCATTCAAAGCGGGGCTCTGCTGGTCAGGAGAAAGAAGAAGACCCGGGGCCCAGGGTCTGTGAGGGCAAGAGGTAATGGCAGGCCATGGCAACTGTGGAGCCAAGGAAGGGAGTGGACTCAGGGGAGGACAATGAATAGTAAAAATGTGGTCCGGTCTGTGGCTTGGCGCTCTGGTGAAATTGAAGAATTGTTGAAGCGGCGTTTCCACAGTGAGCTGGAAGGACAGAAGACTGTCATGAGAAAGAGTGATGTTTGGCTTTCTGTGTTTGGATGTAGTATAATTAGTGCTGAGCACAAGAGATGAGCAGTGGACACTGGGGAGAATGGCCGGGTTGGGAGGAGGAGAAGGTGGCGACAGCAACAGCTTGGGGCTGCCTGTAGGTGGGAAATCCCAAGGAGTTTACGGGGCACAGTGAGCTCTGAGTCAGAACATCAGTGAATTAGGGCTGTGACCAGAAGGTTTGAAGTGTCAAGGAAGTATAGCAGGAACTAATGATATAAACCTCAAAGGATTTCGAGTTTTCAAAAGAAAATGGAGCAAAAAGAAAAAAAAATTAAAATCACGTTGAGGAAGCAAGGAGAAGGCTGTCATCCCTGAGTCCCTGAGATCTGTGGGTGCGAGGGAGAGCCAGAGTCCCTTGGGAGTACTCCAGGGAATTGATAACGCTGGGGAACAGGCAGGTTTTGATTTGGTGAGGAGTCGCAGGAGCATTCAGTGCAGAGGAAAGATCTGCGGCCCTCACTGGTCTGGTTCCTGGCCCAGGAGAGGGATTAGGAATGAGAAGTGTGGGGGGAGGTCAGGCTGGAGGTGGTTAGAGAGATACGAAGACAGAGTGTCTGCTGGAAGTTGGCCTCAGCTGCTCGATCATCTCTCTTTTTTTTTTTTTTTTTTTTCCGATCATCTCTTGATGGGCTTTCCTGCCAGCTCCTCGCTTAGGCTGCATAGGAGCGGCTCGGGTCTGCTGCAGGGCCTTGTTATTGGATCTTCTTGCTTAGTATTGTCTGTGTTCTGCAGGGGTCTCTTCCTGAGGTCTAGTTCTTAAGAGTTATACTCCTATCGAATTTACAAATGCTGTCTAGAACAAGGCTTCTATGCTTTCTTGTATGCTTTTTATGTATTGGGAAGCTTGGGATAGGGATAGAGAATCAAGAATAAAATCTTTAACATCTTTTGAATGATTTTTCTTTTAGAGCCTCGAAGCAGCCTTGAGCTGGTTGGGCCCAGGACTGGCTTCTGAGTATTCTGTAATTAAAGGCACATTCAAAGGAGGAACATTTTCATCTCAGTACTTTTTATGTGCGAACCATTCACTGAATTGGAAGGGATGATGGGAGAATAGGAATTAAAAAAGGAAAAAAAATTCAAAGAACTGCCTGGAACCAGAAAGCAAAATTGTTAAAAATGTCATTTCAGTTCATCTACTTTCATTTGTTGGGGTTTCCTGCCCTCCCTAGACTGAGCCCTGTGACGTTAGAGACTGTCTGTTCCTCTCCATTGTGTTCCCGCCACTCAGCACAGTGCCTTTATTCCTAGTCATCAGCAAATACTTGTTGAGTGGATGAATATTTATAATAAATGTAAGTTTTTCCCCTTTCCCATGAAGCAGCAGCTGTGCTAGAAGCAAACGCGCTTCAGCAGTCTTTACACGGAGGCCTCAGGGCCGTGCCATCAGTGTCTGCTGCCCTCCTCACCGACCCTGCACAGAGCGGTGGCCTTCTCACCCGCCTCTGCTGTCCTTCCTTTCTGGTTACCTGCAGGTCTTGCTGTTCTGCAAGGCCAAGGTCAGGCACCGTCTCTGAGCCTGTCCTGGTGTCCAGCTGAAAGTAAGCTGTGCCCTGCCTCGACTGCGGTCTGCACGCATTCTTTCACAACGAGGACCAAGCTTAGTTACGTTTCTGCTCGGACCTTGTCTGTCTCAGGGTCTTTGACCATTGCCAGTACTTGATAAATAACTGAAGACTGAACGGTCATTTCCAGTAGTATATTTGGAATGGGCATTTGTCATTTAAACATGGTACACTGGTAAAAGACGAAATTTATTTTCTGCCCTCACCTATTTTGTTAATTATGTATCTTTGTGTCATTTGCTTTAGGAGGAGAGGTTATTCAAAACACTCTCTCAAGTTATCCTTTGAGTCTGGCTGTTAGGAAAATAACTGTCTCCGTCCATGTGTCCCAGTGGGCTGCGAGTGCACCTGGGACCGGGAGGTTCCAGCTTCCTGCAGAGGCCTGAAACACTGAGCTGCTCTGGAGGTTACTCCCACGTGCGCCCCGCTGCATAAATAGAAGCGGACCCCGATTTGGCGCTGGGATAACGTGAAGTCAAAGGCAGACTGAGTGGCCCGGCTGTTGGAGCCAGTGTTCCCTTTTGCATTAAGAGCTGGTTATGGACCATTTTGAATTATTGACTCATTCAGCTCTGCAGAGAGGCCAGAGTAAAACATGTGCACGCAGTTCCTCGAGGCTAAGTGACAGGCTGGAAATGAACTTGTATCACTGAAAACTGCCACAGAAACAAGCAGTTTTCCAAAGGTCTTGAACTGGGAGGATAACAAAGGTTGTTATGGAGTGAGGCCCGATGCCCAGATAACCTGGCCCCACGTGTGCAGACTGGCAGATAGCTGTCACTTTGCTGCTGGCTCTGTGTTCCACCTTGGACCCTCACAGCGAGGTGCCAGTCCCAGCTTTGAGTTCAGTGCAGCCCCGCGCTGAGCACACAATGTGGGTCAGGTTCCCTGCGTTTAGTGAATGTTTCTCACACGTTTAACTTGTTTTCTGCATCAAATTGTTTAAATAACTTTTTATTTGAGAGTAACATACATACGGAAAAATCAAAAATATACAGCTGGTTAGAGTCTCACAGATTTTATTTTTTGTTTTAAAGGGTGTCCTGAGAATTAATCCAAAGAAGTTTCATGAAGCCTTCATTCCTTCCCCGGTAAGTTCAGTAACTTTATAATAAACTGAATGTCACATCTAATTTTTTAGAAGTTCTCTGAAACTGAAATCAAATATTCTAACTGAAAAGCAGAGTAGTAGAACAAAATTGAGGATGGGCAAAGGTTTGTTTCAAATTTAAATAAACAAAATTAGCCTTTGGTTCACCATCCTCTCTGCTGGTCTTAAAATCACACAGCAGATGAGTGGGCCGGCGTTCGTTATGAGGCCACGGAGAGCAGCTGGACCCAGGCAGATGACCCACCAGCTCGTGTAATTGGATGCCCTTGGTTTATAGCTTGAAAGGATTTATGGTTTTTTCCACTGATTTAAGTTAATCTTTCCTAAACCAATATGCTATCTACTTTCAATCTAATGCATGAGCTAATCTGAACGTTTGTCCAAAAATAACGTGTGATGCTTTTTTTTGGTTGGAGTTTCTCACTGCACTTTGGGGCAGGTGATGGGGCTTGGTAGGAGGCTCTTCAGTGCTGGGTCTTAGTCCCTTTCTTATATTTGTGGCCCATTTGAGGATACGCTCTAGTCAGAGCAAGCACACACTGACATAGAATCAACAGCAGGTCTCTGGATGGGCTTGACTGTGGGAAGCCAGGAGAGCAATAGTCTTCAATTTCTGCCTTAACTTTTCTAGGATGCCATAAAGACAGCTATAGAATCACAGATTTTTCACAGTGGAAGAGATTGTAGGGATAAACTTCTTACAGATGAGTAAATGGAATACTCTATTTCTGTTAGTATATTTCATATGTGAAGTGACTAGTTTAGCGAGAGTGTAAGTCCAGTCATCAATTCCTTAGGTGATTGTTGTTACAATAACTTTTTTTTTGGTTTTTGTGACAGGGTCTCACTATGTAGTTTAGGCTGGCCTCATACTTACTAGTCCAAGTTGTCCTTGAACTCATGGTGATCTTCCTGCCTCAGCCTCCTGAGTGCTGGAATTACAGTCATGCACCACCATGCCTGGGTGTTGTAATAACTTTAAGACCTGTTCTCCAGTGCTGTTTAGTGCCTTTTTCCTTTGTCTTCCAGAAGCCAAGTAATCCCCTTTGCATTCAAGTTCAGGTCTTACTCATCAGGTTAGATAAAAAGCATCACCAGCATGTTGTGTTATTCTCTGAGTCACGCTGTGTTCCCAGGACAGAACCGGTGTATTTACCAACCCTGGAACTTGAGTTGTAGAATTGAGAATCAGCTCTGAGGTGGTGACTTAGCTGCAGAGGCAATTCTGTCATACAGGGAAACACAGTTTACATGGGTTTTACATTCCAGTTTGCTCAAGAAAGAGGTGCAGGTCCTGTAGTGGAATCGTAAGACTACCCATGAGCAGCTCTTAGGAAGGTGCCATGTTGGAGACGGAGAAGCCATCTCTCAGAACTCCTGTACCACCGGGGTTTTCTCCACATTAGAAAGGCTTCCCTCCGTGGCACACCAGCTGGAGGGGCTTGATATGTTAAGGGCCCTTTGTGTGAAAAACATGGATTTTTAAGCATTTGAGTCACACTCAGTGCAGTAAGGAGTCCGTCCCAAGAGACAGCTGTGAACTGAGCAGATTTCAGACATCACTTTCTGTGCACATGGAGGTTTATCCTCATTGATTGGAGTGACGGGGGACTGCAGCATTAAAAAATGTTACTGCTAGCCTTCCCTCTTTCCTACCTAATTCGTTCTGTTAAGTCAGCACCTAGCAAGTGTGAGGCCTAGGGGAGGAGTGCAGAAGGAGGCACACGTATCTTATGTGAAATATTGAGAAGTTACAAATTACAGCAACAAAGTGCCAAGTAAAAAATACTCTATGCCTCGTGTGCTCATGTCTGTTGAAATGTAGAACTCTCAGATTCCTCGGTGCTCTGTGCTGAGACACAGACACAGAGAGGGCCTCTGTGCCCACTTCCTCCACAAACCTTGCTCCCTGCCCTCCTGTGGCCCCCTGCTGTGGGCGAGGGCTCGTGCGTGTGCATACGTGGGCGTCTTACGTGTGTGTCTGAGCTCGCTCCACACCTTGGAGATCCTTGTCCTTTAGGTGCCCCCAGGGGGCTTGGCGCTGGTTCCTCCAGGAGCGAATCTTCATTTGGATCTGAGACTTGCTTGCCTGATGGAGAAGAGTGTGGAGCTGTGTTAGGTTCCTTCAAGTTAGATTACTACACTTCACTGTGTAAATGATCTATCTCCAATATTTAATCTGGATTGTTAAAGGAAAGCTGGGAAGCAAAAGCAAAAGTTAGTGATATTTCAAAAGCTCACAGTTGTTCTTCTACTCTAAATTGTATTCCAGGAATGCCTTGTTTAGAAATTTTTAGACAGTTGTAATGTTAGGATTGGCTTATTTCTGTACATCTTTTATCATAAAATGATAAAAGTGATATTATCTCCACTGTACTAAATAACTCATCTCTAGGTAATTAAGAATATGCTGTAAAACTGTCTATCGAGGCACAATTGCAAGTGATTATCAATATTCTGTTTTGGACACTGGAACTATCCCGCGTTCTTGTTTTGATTATTTTCAGTTTTCATGGGCATTATGGAAACAATTGAATTAAAACATAGTGGAGGCAGTAAATTACATGTTGATAAAACCCACGACCATCAATGGTCTGGTGTCCATGTCAAGTTTGAACTGGAAAAATACTCCCTGGTAGTGTAGGTGGCAGCGTGTCAGAACCAGCATCTGATATTACCTGTGCTTTGATTAAGTGGGGAGAATAAAGACAAATTGATATTAAAGAAGATTTGGTCTCTGTTCTGACAGTAGGAAATAAAAAGATCTTTATTTGTAAAATGAAGAGGGAGATTAAATATTGATGAATATTTCCTGTACTTCAAAATTCCAAGGTGTTTGGAGAGAGAGAAAAAAAGATTTGATTAAATTATTTAGGTTTATTCCTAAGTCAATAGGCTAAAAATAGTGAATTGATCATCAGCTATAAAACAGTAATTTGTTTTGAGGGAAATTGACTTAGGTTCATTATAATTTTTATGGATAGAAAACTGACTTGTATTTTCTTGTGACAAACAAACAAAGAAAAGTGAAATACGGAGTGAGAGTAAAACCACATGACTTTCAAGACAGCCAAGATAAAATCACATTATTAGGTTGTCTCTTTATCCTGTTTGAGAATGGGATAAAAAGAAGCGGACCAGATGGAAAAGCCTGGTTTTTTTTTTTTTTTTTGGCTTTGTTTTGTTTTTTTTTAAAGCATAGTTTCTATTCTGAAATTTTTGGTCTAACAAGCTTTGTAATTTTCTTATGGATCTTGTCATGGGAGGCATGCTTAGCACAGCTGTAGAAATCATTTCTGCTGCAAAGGGAGCTGTTGCATTGCTGGAGGATTCTAGGCCCATCGTGGCTCATGCACCCCTCCTCCTGAGTATTTAGATTACTCCAGATCCCTTTATATTTCCTCTGTGGATCTTCCCTTCCCTTCCCTTGCCTTCCCTTGCCTTCCCTTGCCTTGCCTTCCCTTCCTTTACCCCTTCCCCCTTCTCTCCCCCTTCCCCCTCCTACTTTAGAGGGATGAGTCAAACGTAAATGTTGAGCAGTCCCCAAGTTTAGTATCTTGAAAGTAAAAGGTTTGGTAACACACGCAGGCTTCTGAATGAATCAAGAAGGGCTGTGTAGTGTAGGAATACCTAGAGGTCTGTGTGGTGTCGGAGGTTCAGCTCAGCCCCACCTTCCTTGGTTTCTTTGGAGAGAAAGGTGACAAAGCCACCATCCTAACATTTAAATCTCTGAGTGCCAAGCTGTGGGGGTAGCTGCTTACAAGCCGGATTTCATTGCCTATGTTTGACACATGAGATTGGGTTAGAATGACCTCGAAACAGTTCTCTCCACTCCAGGGAGGCCCACAAGGCCGTGCGGCTCTGTAAACTGCAGAAGGCAGCTGTCGGTGGTGCTGGGCTGCACTCAGCTCTCCCCTCTTTTGCTTGCTTTTTTTTTTCACTTCCCGGAGAAGCCCAACATGAGGTCCACCCCAGCGATTCTCTGTGGAGAACACAGTCGCTGTCCCGGGGTCTAAGGTGGGGTCAGGTGTGGTAGAGTGCTGTCCACAGCTGCCAACCCGAAGCCAGATTGGAAATTGAAAAAAAATAGTTCTAGAAGATCTCTAATGATTTATAATTGTCAATGATAAAAAATGCTAAATGACTGCGTGCCCCTGCAGTTTGGTAATTTTGGAGCACCAGTTTTCACTCACTAGAATTTTGTATAATCACCTTTAGTCCTTTGAGTGTTAGATCTTACCTATATTGAGTGTCTCTGTTGGAAAACTTTCTGGACCCTTTTGCTGTCATCTCCCATGAGAAAAACTAACATTCACCTTCTGTCTTCTGGAAAGGTACCTGTAGTATGAGCTTCTGGAAGAAAATAGTGACAAGAGTTAGTGTGTTGATGAAGCATTTTGAAAGTGTTTAATTTTCTCCTGGCCTGCTAAGCAACCCCTAAAGGCCTGCTTTTCTTTAGCCTTCGTTGCCATCCAGGTGATTTTGCCGAGTAATTCGGCTTGGCAGGAAGACCCCAGCACCTCTTGGGGTGAGAAGAGTCCGCTGTCCTCTGTTCCCTGGGGCCGCCCTCTGCTGGAAGGGAGTTTATGATTGCAAGTGCATGGCAGGGGGCTGCACCTGGCACTCACCTTGTTCCTCAATCAGGGAGGTGGGATGTGAGAACATTTTGTGAATCTTATATTATTTCTCCTCCCTTCTTTCTTTGCTTTCTCTTACATCTACAGAAAAACAGCCACAATTTGTTTCCTTTGCCACTTTCCTGATGGGCAAAATGACTTTGCTGGTTTCCCCTAGAGAACCCAAATCCTGCCCTCAGTCCTCAGTTGCTTGACCTGGGAGATAATGTTCATCTTCTGTTGTCTCCATATCTTCCATTTTTACTCTTCCTTGATACTTTAAACAATCCATTCAGTTAAAAAAAAAGATACCAGGGTGCTTTCTTTTACTTAAAACCAAAAAGGATAACCCAAGAATAACTAACTCCTTTCTCATTTCAGTTATGACAGTTTTTTGCTCTAGGTGCCTTTATTGATCTGCTTGTTCTTATTCTGCCTGTAGCAGGTCCTTGCTGTTTTGGGTGAGTTTCTACATTCTACTAGCCTGCTGTAGGTGCTCGTTTGTTTTTGTTCCAAAGAGATTGAGTTCCCTTTGGATATGTATGTGACTGTGTAATAATGTTCTTGGTAAGTCAGTAGCCAGATTACAGAGTCTGAAAACGTTAAACCCAGGGATGCAGTTTTGGTTCCAGGCCTTGGTAAGCTGACTCTGCCTTTATTTCTCTCTCCAACCTAGGACGGTGATCGAGACATTTTTATTGATGGGGTTGTTGCTCGTAATAGAGCCTTAAATGGGGATCTGGTGGTTGTGAAACTACTTCCTGAGGAGCAGTGGAAGGTGAGTTAAATTTTTCTTTTCTAATTATTTTCTTCTTAGGGCCCTTTGTATTCCATGGTGTACCAATTAGGTGGCATAAACTGGGGAGTCTCCAGTCCCTGAGGCCCCACGGTGAAAATTGGGTGTTGCTTCCAAGGAGGCTGCTGAATGCTTGGACTTAGATGCATCTGCTGGACAGACATTTAATAATTTGAGTTATTCTTGCTTCCTGTCCAGTTTGTCTACCCCGTCACATGCCTTGCATTGGTTTCTGGTTTTCTTTTGAATTCAAAAAGCTTGCAGGGCCCAGTGAGACTTGATCTGTATTATTTCCCTAGACCATGTGCTTTGAGATCTAGAGAGACGAGGCCATGAAGATGGTGGCTTTCTCTACATGCTTCTGCTGCCTGTACTGGAAAACCAGGGTTGTACACCTTGAGTGCTCTTGGGCCTAGTTTGGTGATTGGGCTTCCCTTGGCAGATAAAAATAGTCTATGTGAATTTTTATAAAACAGATTTAGTGGCAGAAGATGTTTTTAATATGAGAATATTCTGGGTTTCAGTATCTGTCTGTGTCTGTCAGTTGGAAATGAAGATGTGGTTTTAGTTTTTAAATTTTTAAAAAATTTTTGTCCTGTGGTTTTAGTTTTGTCTATTGTTTTAAGTAACAGTAAGGGTCTGACATCGGAATGATTTAGTGTCTTTGAGTGGAATGTAGAACTGATGGTACATCTGAGTCTGAATTTGTCTTTATGTTGTTGGTTCTGTTTGGTTATCTTTGGTCCTCAGGAATTCGGTGTCTTCAGTGAGGGATGGCACAGGGCAGTGATTCATACTTGAGCTTTGAAGCAGGGCTACTTGGGTTTGAATCTCATCTCTGCCCTTCATTCGTGTAACCTTTGGTGAATTATACACCCCCTCCACATGCTTAATTTGTAAAGTGGGGATAATTGCAGTACCTATTTTATAAGTTTGTCATGAACAGTAATGAGATTACATGAAAAACTCATAGAGTAGTACCTAATAATCTTAAAATGGTGGGACTTCAAGAAATGTTCATTCTTATTAGTAGCTTTTCCAGAAAAGATGTAATATGAGGAATACCATTTTGTTTCAGAACTTTGTTGAGGAATCCATTAAATTCTTTTTTATCTGCCAGGGCTAAATAATTGGTTACACTATGTGCCAGGTACTCATAGAAAGCAGGGATTTTAGTAATGATCAGAATGGACATAGTTCTTGCCTCATGGAGCTTATAGCCTAGCACAGAGTGCAGTGAGGGTGAAACATAATAATCACACTTAGATACATTTAATTATGATTGTAATTAGTGCTGTAAAGTACAAGGTTTTATATGAGAGTGAATCTTCCTAGTTGAGCTTCACCTCCTCTCTCCCCTACCCCTGCACGCTGCTGTGGATATAGCCCCCTTCTGGGGTTCCTGAAAAGCACAACTAAGGTTCGTCTCCATGTTCTATGAACATATGTTGATTTAGGCCACCTCCTATTTCTGAAAAGTATTTGTTAGCATCACAGTGTTGTCTAGAGCAGATTAAGGTCAGGTGGACCAAAGCAAGCATTTCTAGAGGCTATTCAGGGGCGAAGAGGAAGTATTTTAATAGAGAAGAGCCAAAGAAAGGACAAGAAAGATAGGCGCTGCCTTTGATGTAAGGAGTGAGAATGTTAGACTAGGAGAAGAGAGGATTAGTGAGTAAGTTGGGCAAGTGTCTTAGTTTTCTGTTGCTATAAGTGAATACCACAGATAGGATAGTTTATAAAGAAAGGAAATGTATTTCCTACATTTCTGGAGGCTGAGCAATCCATTGTTGAGGGCCTGCATCTGGTGAGACTTCTTGGTGGGGACTCTGCAGAGTCCCAAGGTGGCCCAGGGCATGACATGGTAAGACAGCACAAACTTGCTTATTCCAGTCTTTTTTTTTTTTTTCAACATTAACTCCTGTTGATTTGGGAGCCATACTTTGAGTAATAGGCCTCCTGTGTGGCACAAGAAAGTAGAAAGAAGTAGGTAGGTATCTGGGCCTGCTGGGCCCTGGGGCTGAGTGCTGCCTGGCAGGAAGATAGGTGAGTGAGAAACATGTACCTTAAAAAGTGGCTGGGCCATAGAGCCTCTCTAATATCCTTGGTTTTGTGCCCTCTATCGATTGCTGACGCTCTAATAAGAAGGGATTGGCATGAAGGCAGAGAAAGACCTGTGCTGGTGAGGAGCCCCCCACCCTCTGAACTGCTGGCAAGAGGAGAGTGTAGGGGAAAGGACGGCCGAGGGGGTGCCTTGGTGTGTGCATGTGTACATCCCTTTCAAAAGATTTGAGGTGTCACGGATGCCCTTATTCCTTGTCCATGGGGCTCCTGCGGGTCCTCATAGTGGCATATGCAGTAAAGTCAGCCCAGTAGCCATGTCCCTCAGGCCTCCTTAGTTAGTGTTTCACAGCTCCCCATTCCCAAGGGGGAGCTCTATTGGCTGTCACCCACCTGGAATAGTTGTTGGCCACAGGGTCAAACAAGAGGGAAGAGGATATTCAGACTGTCATCAAGAAACCCTGCCTTGAGGAATATAAACATCTCAAAGCATACTGGCCAATTGTCTCACAGGTTTGTTAGACAAAAGCATATTGTTATCAGAGGGATCTGTAGTCAATGGTGTGAGCAAATGCGAATTAATTGGATTATTCATCTTTGCTTCTTTATGCTTGTTGTGTTCACCCCTCTTGGGTATGTAAACTACATGGCCCTTGGGGTTTTAGAGAAAACAACAGTTCTTTTAGTTTTTGTGGTAAATAGTCAATTTATTTCACAGCATGTTTTTTGGCAAAATAGATAGCTATAAAAGTATCAAGCTGTGAGACAATAATAAGAAAGAATTTGCTCTTATGTAACAATTTCAGAATTCTTCCCCATTTTTAGTATATATGCATAAGTACACATTTGTATATTATAGATATCTAATGAAGGACACTTGAGGGGCAAATGATAGTTTCTTTGCCAGTTGGGAAACTAAGGTTCTGTGAGAGTGAGTGACTTGTTTGAAGATGCAGGTTTCTGACCGAACGGAGGGCGGAATCCTGATCTCTCGACCTTTAGCTCAATGCTCTTTTCCTGCACTTTTCAAAGGAGGGCCACATCCCCAGATGGTAGGCAACACTGGCCCTGATTCTTCCTGGAGTGGTGGTACCAGTGGCATATTATCCTCTGATCGTCCTACCTGTGCTAGATCCTGGAGCTGCAAACAGACTGGGTCCTGGGCTCTGCCCTCACAGTATGGTTTGCAGAACAGAGATAGAAACGCACATTGGGTGAGCTCTGATCTCCCCATCTCTCTTCGGGAACTGAGGATGGCTGCATAGAGGAGGACACCTTTGAGCTAAGGTTAGAAGGATGAGAACAGGAAAGGAGAGAGGTTTTGTTTCATTTCAGGATGAAGATGATTTGGGCTGAGGATGGTTTGGTGAGAGGATTATGAAAATGTCAGGTTTCGGGGAGGAATTCAGGGAGGGAGGCTTTCTCTTCCTGCTGTGCTGTTGGCTGAGCACTGCAGCCCCTCCACTGCGTCTTCCGGACATGGGGAGGAGCAGGCTTCCTGCCTGCTCTCAAGACCTGGGCCTCCGTGCGCAGAGGCTCCTGGAATACTGCTTTGTGCTCTTCAAGAAGTTTGTCCTATCGCCTTCCTTTTAATACAAATGTGCATGTGTCAGCGCTGTGGGTATTGATGATGGTTGCTCACGTTGTAGTGCTTACGGTGTTCCAGGTACTGTATTTGGGGCCTCGCACCATTCTTTAGTCTGCTGTTATCTCCGTCCTCATTTGTGAACGAGAGAACTGAGACTTAGCTTAAACATCTTACATAATTAGGGAAGCTGTAACTGACTAGTAACAGAACCGGGATTCAGTTTTACATCTCCTGAATTTATGATCTCATCAGTGTTTGTTATATATCAAGGAGACAGTTGTTCTTTCTGTAGATGGACATCATGAAAATTAGCATAATTTAGAAAACAACAGTGTGTGTTTTGGCACCAGATAATATCTGAAGTTGCCGTGATTGGTGAAGAAGATGACTGTATCAGTTGAAATGACCAAAAGCCTGATGTTGGATTCAGAAATAAATGACTTAGAAAAAATTACTTAGAATTCTGAATGTGAGGCCGGAGAGACCTGGCAGCTTCTCGGGTTGTTGTGGAGGGTCAGAGGCTGAGTCTAAAGGGTTACAGATCCAGATGCCACCTCAGCTCAATGACAACAGGTCTCAAATTGCTGTGGCCCAGATAGTCAACAGGAACAGAGGCAGTTGTCATATAGGAGGAGCTGGGTCCCTGCGAGGCTGGATTCTAATCCAGGAATGGAGGACTAGTTTACTAAAAACCACAGTAGAGGCAGCCACTGGACTGGAAGTCAGTGATAGCATTTGCTCTCTAAGCTGTAGAAGTGGCTGGAGCAATGTAAGGAGCAAGAACCAAAGCAGAAGCTTGAAAGCCAAAATTAGGGGCTTTTTGTGGTTGTAGCAAAGGAGGCCTTGGAGCCCAGGATTCACCAGTATCTTGGCTTTTGGAGGTGGGTTAAAAGCTAAGCTTGGCTCCATTGGAAACTGCGCTGAACAGCTCAGTTGATGTAGCCACAGTGACCGAAAATAAAGGCAGCTGATAAGAGTGTGCTAAAACTGGACTGGGGCTGGGTGCAGTGGTGCAACCCTGTAATCCCAGCTACTTGAGAGACTAAGACAGGAGCACTGTAAGTCTGAGGCCAGCCTGGGCAACCTTGTCTTAAAAAAGGCCTGGGCATGTAGCTCAGTGTTCCCTATGTTCCACAAAACAGACAAAAACAAACAAACAAACAGAAAAAAGAAAAAACAGAAAAAAAAACCTAAACAAGACTCAATCAGGTAAAACAACGTGAAATAGAACCTGACTAGCTAAAGAGATGAAATTCAAGTCAAAGTTTTACTCCTTGGGGTTTGCCATATTCTTTTGCTTGAATACAAAGAAGTACTGTAAGGGTTTTAGTCATTTTCTTCATCACTGAGACATAATACCTGACACCACAATTTAAAGGAAGAGACGTTTATTTTGATTCATAGTTACAGTCCATGGTCGGTTGGCTCCAAGGTAGAAACAGCATGGCCGGTAGAAATGACAGCAATGTAGAAATAGCTGCTCATATCACGGTGGCCAGGAAGCAGGAGTGAGTGGAGGGGCCAGGGGGAGAGAGAGCCCCTTCCAGGCCAGGCCCCCATTGGCCCCCCTCTAATTAGATGAGTCAGCTACAGCGCCCCATGATCCAGTTACCTTCTGAAAGCCCAGCCTCTGAGGGCATAGAGTTTAGGGATCATTCTTGATCGAAGGCTTTACAGTAAAACAGGCTGAAATCTATTTGATTTATTGGTGCCTACTGGAAATCTGTAACACTAGGGACCCCTTCGTTTATCCCACATGGATTTGTTGAGCCCCTACCTTGGACTGAGAGGAGAAAGTGGAAATAAATTAGTCAAGCACCACCTTAGCTAAGTCTAAATTTCTCTCAAGACAAGATTATTTCACTTAACCTACAGCACAGCAAAGTCCATGCCTGACTTAAGGAGGGTAGGTAAACAGAGACATTTATTCTATTGTTTCTAACTTGTCTGTTGTAACATTACTAGGTCAACTTAGTTTTGTGTAGAGACAGTAATGCTGCAGCAAGGGAATAGCAGAAGTATATGTAAGTATTTTGGAAGAGATTGGCACAGAAAGAAAGGAAGAACTTGAGTCCGAAAGAATAAAAGAAGTGCTGCTAGGAGTGCTTCTCTTGTTCTAAATTAAACAAACAAAACATCAAAGTGCACATGTAATCCCTGATTTTCAGTGGCTGTTCCAAGCCTTCTTAGGGTCACATCAAATTGGTCTAGTACAGTAAATTGCTTCCTTTGACAACTAACTTTGCCTTCAGTTGATTGTTTTAAAGTTTGATCTTCCAAGTTCTTCTTTAAATATGCACCTATCATACTAGATTATGTTTAATCCAGTCTCTTATATAACCACTATCATTTTGGATCATTCTCAATTCCAGTGGAGGTAGGATTTCTTAGAACTGTTTGGTTTCTTGGCCTGCCTTGGAAGGCGCTTAATGGTGGAGGACGAGGACTCTGGGGCCTGCGCCCAGAGTAGTATGGTAGGCGAGGTGTATCTACTATCTTGATCAGCTTTTCCTCAAATTGTTATATACACAAGCCTATTTTTCACAGTCATCGTTTCTTCTTCACTATTGCCAGCTCTGGATCAAATACTGCAGGTTCTTGTCTGCTTTAAACATGTCTTCAGATCTCTGTAATTCAAATTGAAATGTCTAAAATAAAGAATGTATCATTTAAGGATGGAGTAGCTTATTTGTTCTGGGAAACTCCCAATTAATATTTTAGGATGATATGCTTGAAAACGAATTCATTCCTTCTTAACTCCATGGAGATGGTTTGGTGAAATACACAGTTGTTTTATAGATAAGATAGTATTTTATATGTAAAATACTTCCAGCAAAGAGGCACCTAAGTGCTCAGGAAATGTCAGATGTTACTACTACTCTTCTTAGAAGTGATGACTAAGAGCTGTAATTTGGCCAAGATCACACAGTAACTCAAATTTATTATTACCAGCTCTGGAGTTTGCCTCTGATAATATTTACTCACAGGAGACATAAAATACTAATGTAAAGTGTCAGTGTTGCCACGTGTGTTTCTCTGAGTGATCTGGATGCAGAATGGTGGTATGTGGTAGGCAGAGCTGTGCTGTGGGATGACTTGGTTTGTGTCTTGCTCACGCTCCTGGCCAGCGAGGTTATCTCAGAGCTTTGCTTTGCATTGTCATTGCTCCAGAGCCAGGTTGGGTGGAGCAGATGCTTTGTGTGGCAGAAGGACACAGCCAAGGAGGACCACACCTAAAATGCCTGGTCCAGAGATGGAGGAGTTGCTTCGGCCTGTAGCTCCGTGGCCAGAATGAGTTACCTGGCTCTGCCAGTGGCGAGAGGGCCGAGAAATGCAGTCCCCCAAGTGTCTGCCAGTCGGGTTGCAGGGTGTATCTGGTGAGTGGCCCTCATGACTCACACTGGATTCATTAGATTCATTGTAAGCTGTCTTCCTAACTAGCGGTCTGAAAAGCATAGACCAGTGGGTGGGAAGAGCTTCTACACTGCTTACTGCAAGGTCATCCCCGCTAAGGAAAATGGCGTTCAGGGCTGGGGACTTAGTGCAGTGGTAGAGCGCTTGCCTAGCAAGCGCAAGGCCCTGAATTCGATCCCCAGCACAAAAAAAAAAAAAAAAAAAAAAAAAAAAAAAAAAAAAAAAAAAAGAAAAAGAAAGAAAAAGGAAAATAGAGTTCAGAAGTACCTGAAAACGATCTAGATTACCCTCAGTCATGTCATTCTTGCTTTGAAGTACACTGTGTGATACAAAGTAGATTAGTGCATTTTAAATTAATGGCGCAGTGGTACACTTTGGACATTATGTTTTAAAGAACACCAAAGTGTAATGGGTGTGCAGAGGAAGAGGACTGGGAAAGGAGAGAGAAGCGGCAGCCAGAGAGGAGGACTGCCCTGGGGAGCATGTTGTGCAGGAACCGGGACAGGGTCTTGGCAGGAGGAGGAAGCGCTCCATAGCTCAGAGGCCCAGTGGGCTTTCCTGAGGAGTTAGATTTGAGCATCAGGGCATTTCGGTGGAGTAGAAGAGGCAGGAATCCAGCTACCCCAAGTGAAGGAGTGCGTGAAGAGCAGCAAAAATGGTAGTGATTTCAGAAGAAGAAGCAATGTGGCTGTTTTGATATGAGAAACTTGACATAGACACGATTAAGTGGGGTTTCTTCGAGGCATAGCTCGAGATGGAGATTCTTGCTTACATGGTCTTTCTATGGGAAAAATGTTTGGTCTACACCACGTCACTTAAAATTTAGTTAGGAAAAATGCAAGGCAGATCCAGAGTTATAGTTTGAGAACAGCATGAGAATGAGCCGGTACAGTGCAGCATGTTGGGAATGGCTAGCAGGAGAGAGATGTGGCAGCGTGGTACACAGAGCCCAACGCAGAAACGGGGCCGAGCTCAGAGAAAGCCAGGCTGGGTGTGAGGAGCGAATGTCCTGGCTCCACCTGGCCACGAGAAAGGGAGGTCTCTGTGGTTTGGGGAGCATCGGGACTGGTCTAGAGCAGAGGCAGGCAAACTTTTTCTGCAGAGGGTCAGATACAAATGTTTTAGGCTCTGTGGGCCATGTGAGTCTGTCATACTACTCAGCACTGCCCTTGTTCCTTAAAAGCAGCTGCAGACAGTGTGCAAACAGGGAGGCACAGCTGTGCTGCAGCAGGCTTTATTTACAGCTCCACAGGATTCGCACTGTGAGCTGTGCCTTGCCAGCCTCTGTTGTAGAAGCACAGTTAGACCTCACAAAGGACCCTGCTCCTCTCCTCTCAAGGAGCCCCCAGTCCTGGGCCAGGCACTGCTCTTCTCTTAAACAGCATGCAGACTGTGTGGAGCAGCGCCTGACTCTCTGGAACCCATCCAATTATTCGACCTTGCAGTTCTTGAGTTTTAAAATTTAAATCAGAAAATGCTAATGTCTCTGCAGGTACTTGGACATTAGTTAGTTGACTGGATTCTGTGTTTTCTGTTTTAGAGTTTTTCTCTTTAATAATATGCAACAGAGTTGGGATTTAGCTCAGTGTTCTATGCTTGCCTAATAATATGCAACAGTTTTCTGGATAGGACTCTAAAAGCTCAGGAAACGAATTGACAAATGGGATTATAGCAAACCAAAGTCTTTGCCAGGTAGTTCTTCATCTGACAGAGGATTAAGATCCAGAATATATAAAAAGCTCAAAAAAAAATCAAGTTATCCAATTTAAAAATGGATAAACTATCTGAATAGCCAGTTCTCAAAAGAAGAAACACAAATGGTGAACAAACACATGAAAATATGTTCAATATCATTAGCCAACAGAGAAATGCAAATCAAAACTACTGTGAGATTCTATCTCACCTGAGTTAAAATGGCTATTATTAAAAAATACCAACAAAACAGAAAATAACAAATACTGGCAAGGATGCAGAGAGAAAGGAACCTTTATACACTGTTGGTAGGGATGTAAATTAATAAAATGACTATGGAAAATAGTATAGAGTTTCCTCAAAAAACTAAAAATAGGGACTGGGGGTGTAGCTGAGTGGTACAGTGGTTACCTAGAATGCATGAGGCCCTGAGTTCAATTTCCAGCATGAGAAAAACAAACAAGCACCAAAAATAGAACTACCAGCTGGGGATTTAGTTCAGTGGTTAACGTGCTTGTGTAGCAAGAGCAAGGCCCTGAGTTCGATCCCCAAGCACAAAACCTCCCCCCGCGAAACCAAAAAAACCCCAAAGTTCCCACACCCCTCATGGGGCTGGGGAGTTAGCTCAGCGGTTAGAATACTTGCCTCATAAGCACAAGGCCCTGAGTTCGATCCCCGGCACCAAAAACAAAAAAACAAAAAAACGAAAATAGAACTACCAAAAAAAAAAAAAAAGAATCATGAAAAAAAAACCCAATATAATCCAAGATAATCATACAAGTGAAGAAAAAAATAAATAAATTAAAAAAAAAAAAAGAATATAGAACTACCATATGTTCTTATCCAGTCCTCTCACCCCAGAGTATATATTAAAAGGAAGTGAAGTTGGTGTGCAAAAGAGATTCCTGCATAGCCATGTTTATTGTGGAAATATTTACAGTAGCCAAGGTGTGGAGTCAATCTAGGTGTCCATCAACAGATGAACAGATAAAGAAAATATGATATAGAGAATTATTTAGCCATAAAGAAGAATGAAATCCTATCATTTACAGGAAAATGGATAGAACGGGAGGATGTCACATATAAGTGAAATAGGCCAGACACAGAATGATAAATACCACATTTTTTTTTTTGTATGTGAGAACCAAAAAGAAAAGAACAAAAAGTAGAAGAGGGAGATTAGGGTCTAGGAGAAGGTGGGGGTGGAGGTGGGGTAGGATAGAAGAAGCATAGATGGAATGATTGATGTACCATGTGTATGGTAATATCACAGTGACTCCCATTAATTTGTACAATTAATATGTGTTAGTATAACAAAATTTAAGAAAAGAATTCTAGATGCTTTCCCATAGTTTTAGACATTTTGATCAGGTTAGAAATAGATCTTATGGATGCAACTCTGAGTAACATTTTTGGGAGTAGAGAGAATTGGGCAGAGAGCCCATGGTCCACCTTAACTTTCCAGCATGGCTGTCACCTTCCTGCCGCATTTTCCAGCTTCTTCTGTTTCTCACCCAAGGTCCTTGGTCTCTGCCCTCATTTTCAGGCCTTTTGCTGTTAGCTTGAACAACAGCAGCATGAGTAGTTGTTTGTGGCGATCAGAGAAAAGATAAGTCCTTTTCAGCCCAATGGGGGCTATTGTGTTGCTAGAAAAACTGTCAAGGTACAGCTGTGGGAGAGGACAATGATAGTCAGTTGAAGATCAGTGCTTGAGGTGAGTTCAAAGGGAAGGGTATAAGGCTACAGATTGGACACAGTAAGCTTCAGGAAGGAAGATTTCTAGCAGAGAAAGCAGATGTGATGAGAGCAGTGGTTTGGGATCTATGCTGTCAGCGAGGAAGGTGCTGGTCTACCCATGGTGCTCTTCCATGAGGCAGCATCATGCTGGGTTTCAGGAGACAAGAGACAGGATCTTATTTCGCATCAAAGCTACAGAACAGAGAGACTAGTTGGGGGACTGTCTGCCCCGCTCTTCCAAGGATGGTACTTGAGCAGTGCCATTCCAGATGCAAAGCAGGAAGTTGGATTTGCTGCGGGGAATGGGTGCCCTAGTGTGAGGGGCCCATTCTCCTGAGGAGCCTGGGCTGGGAGAGTGAGTCTGGTGGAGCAGTGCAGACTGTCAGGGTAGTGACGGAGAACGTGCTGGGGCCATGGAACTGCACGCCAGGGACAGCAGAGGTCAAGGACAGCTTCCTGGGAAGAAGCGCAGTCTGGTCAGAAGAGTAAGGAGGGAGAAGAGAAGACTCGCCGGAAGGGAGGGCCTAACCTCCAGATTCAGAAGCTTCCAGTCCAGCTGGAATGGAGCTTGTGAAGGAAGAATAGAGACATGACCTCGCCGCTTTGTCAAGGAGCCTTCTCAATGGGCACTGGCACAGGCAGATGGCAGTTTTGAAGACCCAGCATCTCGGTCTGGTTTGTGCTGCTGTCATGGATTGGGTAATTGATAAAGAATGGAAATTTACTTTCAGTTCTAGAGGCTGGGAGATCAGAGGTCAAGGTGCTGGCAGGTTCAGTGTCTGGTGAGGGCTGCATCTTCTGGAGGGGAAGAGCCCTGCATCCTCATGCAGCAGAGCCGGAGGGCAGGCGGGCTGTGCGCTGCCCACTATGTGAAGCCTGTCTTACAAGGGAGGGAGGAACCTTTATAACCATCACTCCCTAATACTCATACTTGGAAACACCTGAAATTTGAAGCTAGCACGGTCAAGCCATAGGACCGCATCCGTCTGGTAGAGCACTATGATGAGCTGGGTGCATTCATGCTCCTTGGAGCACAGTTGTTTCTTGCCCTGGAACTCTTGGTAGAGTGAGGTCTCATTGTTTGTAATGCACTCAGATGGTAAATCTTCATTCTGTGGACGCCATGGTCTCTGTCCTTTGGGATAAGCTGGGCCTTGGCAGCCTGGGTATACTGTACTGTATTGGCTCTGGGCTTCCTGCTGGTCCTCTCTAATACGCACTTGGTGTCGGGCATGGTTCTCCCTTTGGAGCAGTCCAGATGCTTGCAGCTCCAGTGTGGTCCATGTACCAGCAGCGCTGCAGAACCAGGCTCTCCTCCAAGACCCGCTGAGTGAGGATCTGCATTTTAATGAGATCCCCAAGGCATTTGAATGAGCTTGGATTTTGAGAAGCATTGATGTGGATGATTAAATGTGAGTGACTCTTTGCTTTTAAAATAAAATTTACTTTGGCGCTAGAGAGAAAGGAAGAACGTATTTATGACACTATTCTAGCTGGACCTGGAAGGGAGTCATGAGTACCATGTAATTTGTCGGGGCTTCGGAGGTTTGAAGTCATGATTTTCTCGTTTAGACTCCAGGCCCCCCTCTACCCTGCACTTTAGTTTCCATTCCCTCTTCTCCACTTGGAAGAGGGATAGATATATTACTCTTGTAGTCGGAAAAAATCCTATTGATTAGTTTACTGAAAAAGGTTTTAATTGATCATGAATTTTTATTTTTCTAATAAATGTTCTGTAACCTCCCTACTTCCCATTTTCAGAGATTGTTGTAACACTAAGTTCAAGAAATCATGTCATTTCTGTTTTAATAGCCTCCAGTTTAACTCAGTTTTTCATGAAGAATTACTTCTTACCTTGTGTTTAATACATGTTTGTTGTGACACAGATTTTCTACTTTGTCCTAAAACCACTGAGACCTGGTTTGAGTAGTTTTCAGTATGTTTTGATGTCCTGTTGAAAAGAAACTTACAGAATTTTGAAACACCTCCTAATAACTTGAGAATTACTATTTTTCCGTCTACCCTCTACTACTGCAATATGATGTGCTATTACATCAGGTGGCGTTGAGAAGAAAAAGAAGACAGCTTCTTTTTGTATAGCTGAAAAGGTAAGGAACTGGAAGAGGCAAATTTAAACAAAAGTGTGTGAAACTATTTAAATTCTGTATTTGAGACTTATCAAAAAGATATAGCATTTTGCTGGGAGAGCTGGCACATGCCTGTAATCTCAGCTAGTTAGGATGCTAAGGTAGGAGAATGGCAAGTTCAAGGCCACCTTGGGCAACTTAGTGAGATCCTGTGTCAAAATAATATAGAAAAGGCTGTGGGGGTAGCTCAGTAGTAGTTAAGTCCCCTAGGTTAAATCCCCAGTACCACCACCACCACACACATAAAAAAAGATATAGTATTTTTATTGACTAGGTGCCCACATTATAAAAATGATTTATTATTTATAATTGAAATCATCTTTTGTTTCCTGATAGTTACTTTGGTAAGCGGTTAACGTACAGCAAAATTTTAAAAAATTGAGATAAAGTTTCTGTAATCTAAAATTTACCGTTTTGTGCTCGCCTCGGCAGCACATATACTATTATTCACCATTTTAGCCTTTTTAAAAGTCTACAGTTCAGTGGTGTTAGTATGCACACAATGTTGTGTAACCATTGCCTCGATCTACTTCCAGAACATCCAAAAAGAAATTCATAACTCCAAAAAGAAATTCTGTATTCAATAAACAGTTGCTGCCAATAGGCCCCTATTCTCTTAGACCCTGGAACCACTCATCTACTTTCTGTCTCTATAGGTTTCTCTTTTCTAGACCTTTTTGTATGAATGGAATCACATAATATTTGTCCTTTTGTGTTTGGGTTCCTTAGCATGTTTCCAGTGTTCATCTATGTTGTAGCCTATATCAGTATTTCCCTCTCTTTTATGACTGAATAATATTTCATTGATGGATGCACAACATTTTGTTTATCCTGTCATCAGTTGATAAAAATTTCAGTTGTTTTCACATTTGGCTATTATAAATGACTCTATTATAAACAGTCATGTACCAGTTTTTATGTAAACACATTTCTGGTTCTTTTGGGTATGCGAGGAGTAGAATTACTGGATTATATAGTGACTTCTTGTTTAACAAACATCATTTAAAAATGTAAATGAATAGCTGGGTACAGTGGCACACATCTGTAATCCCAGCTGCTGGGGAGGCTAAGGCAGGAGCATTGCAAATTCAAGTCCAGCCTGGTACCTTAGTGAGACTTTGTCTTGAAATGAAAAATAAAAAAGGCTAGAGATGTAGCTCAGTGATGAATTCCCCTGGATTCAATCCCAGAACTAGGAAACACAAGTAAGGACATCACTAATATGTGCTGTCTTTAAACTTTTCCATTCCAAAAGGCATTAATGTTATGAACATATACACAATTTAAACCCTGAAACTGTCTCTGCTCTTGTATTTAGTCTGGTGTTTGAGTAACAGCCTTGTCGCTCCTGTTCCTTTTCTCATGTAAGTCAGTATTTTGGATGTTTCAAAACAGAAGCCCTGATGTGAGCCAGTAACCCTTTGCTGGTTTGTGAGTTGCTTAGAAGTTCCCTTTAAAAAAAATACTGTAGGTGGGCTGGGTGTGTATGTAGCTCATTGGCAAAGTATTTGCCTCTCATGCTTAAGGCCCTAGATTTGATCCCCAGCACTGGAAAAAAAGAAAAGGGGGGAAAAAAGAGCAGTGGCCACTTATATATGGCCAAGTCGTTTTGTTGCTGTTGTTGAAGGAGGTTGATTATTATTGTTGTAGAAATTGATTTTAGTTTAGGAAATAGATTAGCTTAATCACCTAACACTAGTACTGTTGTCCTGTTGGCATTTTGTGTCCTGGTTACATTCTCTAAAAATGCTGGCGTCCTACGAGTATATAAACTCACATTCTCTGTACACATAGTATAAGAACATGTGTTTGTCAAGTCAGGTGGGAATCTACCTTCTTGGTCCTTTACCTGCTGGCTCTGGGCATTGGGAGAGGGAGACTCACCTGGGGGAATCTCTTGCTAAGAATTAGTGAGGTATAATCGCCTAAGATAGCGTCTGGCAGGTAGTGGATAGTTTTAAAATGCAAGTTTAATTTTTTCCTTTTCCTTTTCTTGTATCTAGCCAGCCCAGTAACTGGCGTGCTGTAGGCAGAGAACAAGTATTTATTGAATCATTTCAGTGTTTCCAAGCATGAGAAAAACATCTGGTACTGTTTCTTGTGATATAAAATTCTGTGACTAGAAAGACAGAAAGCACAGGGTGAGTT
The DNA here is from genome assembly GCA_004026905.1 of Hystrix cristata. Classification (NCBI taxonomy): domain Eukaryota; kingdom Metazoa; phylum Chordata; class Mammalia; order Rodentia; family Hystricidae; genus Hystrix; species Hystrix cristata. The sequence continues at coordinate 7,679 of PVJO010003563.1, read as the reverse complement.
CGCTAAATTTAGTGATCTTATGAAGCGCAAGTTTGTTTTCTGAAGGACTAAGTTTAATTGGAGGAGAAAACACAGCGACACATCCTATCAGGTTTCTCAGCATGTTGCATGTGGCGACTGGATGTATTTTCCCCTGAATATCAGAGGTTGAACATGCTACTTGAATGTACATGTCTTCTGTAAGCTTTCTTCATTAGTGTTTATAGAGATTTGTTTCCAGCTTAGTATCTTATGGTTAGAGTTAAATAAATTGAATCATAGATTTCAGTTGTTCCAGCATGGTCTGCTTTTGCCTGTTGCCCTCAGATGCTGTAATTCACCTATTGCTCAGTCAACACTCGCCAAAATTGAAGGCTTTTAGCTCTTTGTTGCCATTAAATTCTTCTTTCTTTGTGTGACATAAAGGTTGCCCATGGCCTGCTCTTGGTTGTCCCTTGGGCAACTTGATTTCCTTTCAGTTTCCCAGACCTCAGGGCTTTGAAGGAACCCCACAGCAGCACGTGAACATTTTCTTTTTGCACCCCGCAGTTCTTCTCTCTCCTGCCCGTCATTCTAGGCTGGGCTCCCAGGTCTCACCTCTGTGCAGCCTTTCCTTGGTGTTGTGATGGTTGCTATTCAGTGCTGCTGTTTCCCTTTTCTCTGCTGTTACCCAGCCCTTTCTCTGGCCTCTGTTCGCATTCCAGGGCTACCTGAAGTTTCCTTTTGGGGGGTACTTGCATTGCTTATTAGGAATGACTCCTCCTAGTGACAGCGTGCTTGTAGAGGACCCATTCTGTGACAGCTACTCTGCTAGGGCCTCTGTGAGCACGTTATTGCAGACATTGATTTTTTCTTTAAGCAAGATAGACTGAACTGTAGTCTTTTTTCATTATTCATACTTTTATTTCTTAACAGGACAAAGCATGTTGATTTGCTTCATTAGGGGCCATGTCTGACTGTAGATGAAAAATTAGCCCCTAAGTCCAGAGAAAAGGGAATTCCTGAATTGGAGTTTTGTTCTTCCATCTTCAGGGCTCTTCTGTTAAGGCTGTACAGAGCTATCGAAATACTGCTCAGCGGTTTAAGAAAGCATTTGCAAAATTAAATGAAACCGTTATGGCTGGCACATACATGTGAACATGTTTCATCTATAAAAAGCATATTTTTATTTATGCCTGTTTTAACAATAGCTTTATAACTTAATGACTCCCCCCTTTTACTTCTCTGATACTGAGTTCACAGTTTCGTATCTTAGAAAAGCTAGAAATATTAAAAATACTGCTTCTAGAGTAAAGTGTCGGTAAGTATTTCCATTATGAAATTCAGTTTTAAAGGATTTAGAAGTCAGCTGTAAAAATTTGTTCTTGGCCGATACTTTGTATACAAAAATCTCTGCCCAGGATAATTTTCAGAAGAATTTTTGCAACAGTATAAACCGAGGTTATATGGCAGAATCAACTTACATTGAACTCATTTTTTATGATTCTATCAAAGTGAAGAACAGATGACAACTTTTTAAGTGGTTCATGTAGAACAAACAATATGAAATTTTAATTTCTAGACTTCTGCTACTAGAAAAATTGTTGGTTAAAAGTGTTTATTATCAAAGGGTCATTATCAAAAATCAAATATTAAATATCAGATATCACTGTTAAGTATAAAAAAATTGTACCACCAAACCTAGCATAAGCTGAGTGACTTCAGAACAGCTCTTTGAAGAACACATGTTAACAGCTCGTTTTGAAAGCAGTGTTTGGGGGTGCGCGTTGGCTTAGCGCAATGGAAGCTTTCAGTTTTAGAGCTTTCAGTGATACAAACAGCCACTGCAGCCCACGTGCCATAGGTTCACCACCGCTGGCCTCGATAGTGAAAAATAGCTTTCTGCTAGGGAGCTGGCTTAAATGACTAAAAAGTAAGTAAGAACGTGCCAACCGGAAAGCAAAGGCATTTTTCGTGCCTGACTGGAGACTCCTGAAGCTTGAGACCTTACTGTTAGTGCAACTTTCTTCCTAAACCTTTAGGTAAGTTTTAGTTGAAACAGTCAACCACGAAAAGCTCTTTGGTTTATATTCTTGCAAACACGCTCACACATGCACGCATGCACATGCATGCACACATACCCCCATGTTCTCATGCATACACATATAGTTCTGCATTTTACAGCTTGGGGCTGAGGTCCTTTCTTATTTTTTTCTACTTTTTGTTCACAGTTAGACCTCATAAGCAGATTGCCTCCAGGATATTTTCATCGGAGGCAGCCAAACCAGTCTCAGCGCTGACAGTGGCTTCCTCTGTTGTGTCGCTTCTGAACCCTGGAGTACAGTTCATGTGTGTAGAGCCCCCAGGGCATGTTTGAGGTCTTGTCTGTTTGAAATGAAACATGACTTGTATGAAATATGAATTGGAAATGATACTGAGCTGTTGGCAGTTGCTCCGAGACATGGTCTCTGTAGTAAAGGAGGAACTGCTTTGTGAAGGGCAGGCTTCCTCCTCTCACCAGCCCCTTTTCTGCTTATTCTGCGCAGTGCGGGTGCTGGTCCAAACAAGGCGAAAACAATAACAAAAAGCCTTTAGTTTATGGAGTAAACTTCTTTTGTTTCTTTATAAAAAAACAACTTCATTAGACAAATATATTTTAAAGGTCAGGTCATTGTGTATTCAGAGATTTTAGGAACTTTGCTTTAAATGCTTGGCGTCGTCTTGGCCAGCTGCCCGGGCACCATGGCGAGGGGCAGAGCAGAGTCCTCTCTGCAGTCCTCTCCATGCCCTGCGAGCCTGTCCAGTCTCAGGCGCTTATGTTAGAGGAGACCAGCGCTCAGCTGTCGTGACCCACTGGGAGCCAGGCTGGAGTCCTTGGGGTGGGGGTTGGGAGCACTGTCCTGGAGAGTGGGTGTGTTTAGTGCAGAGATACAGATCATGTCGCTTCGCAGGAGGGTAATCTATTACTGTCATTAATTATTGAGGAATAATCTCTTATTTCCATTATTTATTTTGTTCAAATTCCTGCAGATCTTGTGCAGAAGAAACCCCACAAGTTGAGGCTCCCATGTCATTCTGGCATCTCCTCGTCATGTATTGAATACTTATTTATTTTGGGGAGATGTTCCTGCCTCATCCTGTGCATTCCCTGTGCCATCCTCAGACTCAGCCACGTTTTCCAAGAAGCCCTATTTCCTTCTAGTGGAGAAATCTGTGCTATCCCAGACCCTTTCAGTGAACAAGCACTAGGAAGCACATGTACGTGTATATATTCCCATCCATCCAGAAAACCGTGTGTGCACAGTGGTATCTGCAATTCCAGTGCAGTGCCACAGAGTATATGTTAGTTTTCCCCTTCCTCACATTTGTACTTCCCTTCTCTGACAGTAAAAAGCCTGGCTTGGTTTTATATTTGCTTTTCTTATTCCTGCCAACCTTCTGTTCCTCCAGGTCACCTTCCTTGCTTGGGCCCTGACTCCCCGTCCTACCATACTGTTTTTGAGGGTGGGTCCTTTGAAGGTTGGGAGTTCTGGCTTCTCTACGTGGACTCTTACAGGCAGTTGGTCAGAGGCCCTTGGCATTCAAGAACCTGAGCTCAATTTGTGTTTGAACTGCTTCAGCATTTCGGTTTTGGTATCTCTCTTACTGACTTTCTTTCTCTCTTTTAAGAATCAAGTTGAAAAAAGAAAAACAATTGTTCCTCTCTCTCTCTGTCTTGTACATTTGAGTTACCTAGAGATGACAGTGAGGCTGCTCCTTGGCAAGGAAGAGCTCCGTCTCCTGTGTGACCTTTTTTTTCCTTTTTAGTGTGGCGCTTCAGCATCTCCCACCTCTAACCATTCCTGCCCACTTGCTGTCATTTTCCGCATCACACCCATCTTCATGAGTCTTTTCTCTGTTATCTCAGCAAGAAGTGGGCCTGCCTTTCAACTTTTTGAGCTCATGTCATTTGAATGATGCCTACTTCTGCTTAAAGATATTCATGGATATGTTTTGTGGGTCCTACTTATTTCCCTGTATTGGTAGGCTGATAAAATATTTTTGAAATTGTCTTAACTGTTACTCGTCACCTTATTGTAATGAGTTATTTAATCCCTAATGAGTGTATTGTACATTTTAAAATTTTGATGTGTTTATTGATTTTAAATGTCAAGATGAAAATTATCTGGTACCTTCAGATCATAACCTTGGCTTATACTCTGTTTAAGTTCAGTTTGTACTTCCCCTTGTGTATAGATGCTGAGCCTTTTTGGCTTTGGTACAAGAGACTTAATTGATTTACCTATTTTTTTTGCTCAGATTTATCAAAGTACTATTTACGTAAAGTAAAAAGTTACCTCTTCTAGGGGTCCTGTTTTATGAATTTTAAAACATGTATGGATTTGTGTAATTAGCACCACACTCAAGATAGAAAACAGTTCTTTTACTACCCAAAATCCCTTGTCGCCATTTCTCCTTGTCCCGGGGCCCCTGCCAGCTGCTGGTGTGCTTTGTGTCCCTGTGGCTTTGTCTTTTCCAGAGTGTCATATACATGGACTCTTTCTGAGTCTGACTTCCTTTCTGTTAGCATAGACATGTGAAGCTCATCCGTGTTGTTCTGTCCACATCCTCACTAACTCACGATGTTACAGTTTTAGCCATCTTGGTGATACAAATACTATCTCCTTGTTGTTTCTGTTGTTTGTCATATTTTGTTTTGTGTTTCTCTGATGACAAAGTGATGTGAACATTTTTCGTGTTTGCTTCAGGTCATTCATGTATATATTCTTTTCTGAAATATCTGTACAAATTCTTAAATTGGTTTATTGGCTTCATATTAGTGAATTATTAGAGTTCATTGTATAATGTGGGAAAAGTCCTTTATGATGTGTATGTAATTTAGTTAGTACTTTTTTTAGTTAGTACTTATTTGAAGAGCAGTTTTAATTTTGATGAAATCCAGTTTATCAAATATTTCTTTTATGATTTATGCTTTTGGTTTCCTAACATATCTTTGTCTACCTTAGAGTTGATTTTATCTCTTTATTTTTTTCTTTTTAAAACTGTGGTAGGAACACTGAACTTGAGATCTAAGCAGAGCAAAGAGGAGTCAGGGGAGAAGTGTGGGAGATGAGCTCACGGGATCAGGGATGGGTGTAAAAGGTCAAGGCAGGGCTCTGCATCGTTAGGAGTTTGGTTTCAGCTCTGACTGAGGTAGAAAGGCTTAGAGGGTCCGTGCAGAGACCTGAGATGGTAACTCGTGGGTTAGGAACAGACTGAAAGGGGGCAGGGATAGAAGTGGGGACCCCCTGAGGCTGCTGCCCACGTCCAGGTGAGAGATGATGGATGCGGAACCAAGGTGGTGGCAGTGAAGGTAGAGTGGACAGATCAGCTGACAAATGGCCTGTGGGAGGTGTGCAAGGAGGGGGGCAGATGATGAAGTGGGATCAGAGGGTAGCAGGCTTTTGGCCTGAGTAACCAGAAGAATGGAGATAGTTTGTTCTGTTCCTGCTAGCTGGATAAAATGTACTTGTGGATGAACTACCTCAGGAAAGTAGTTCCCAATGGCACACATGTGTTCCAGAATGCCTGTAAATACATCTTTAAAATGATAGTGTCTACAGTCATGTTTTATAATGAAAGAGGCTTATTGGCAAGCTTTGTCCACAACTCCCTGTGGAAATATCAATTGCTTTTCTTGGCTCCAGAGTATTTCCTGAACAGTGTATTATGCTTTGTCTCAAGGGTGCCATTAAGGGATTTGAAAGTTTGCAAAGACATGTGTGGCAAGCGCGTGCTGTCACTTAAACCCAGCGAGAGGAGCCAAGAGAAGAGTGGCTCCTAGCCGGCCCTCCTGACGGGCACGAGTGCTGAGTTAGAGGCTCGGGTGGTGGCGAGGGTGCAGGTCTCCTGGCAGAGCTTTCGGCTGACGTGGGCCCGTGGTCCCAGGTCAGCAGGGGCGCCGTGGGCAGAGGTGCAGGTGAACCTCCAAGGGGATAGCAGCGTCCTCCCCGCCCCCCGCAAGGAGAATGTAACAGGGTTGTTTGTGGGGACGGAGTTTGCCATGCTAATGATCTTTTTGTAAGATTTGGAACAGCAGTCTCTAAAGGCGGCCCGTGTGTCCAAGGAAGGGTCTTTGTCTCATGCATGGAGTTTGGGTAAATCAGTATAACGGAAATGTTACCTGGTATTTTTATTTAGGATTCAACTTAAATTTTTTGGTTGCAGAGACTTTTCCTGTTTACTCCTCTGTTTGAAATATAGTATATGAATTTTAAAAGGAAGGGAAGAAAAATGTAACACACACCAGTTTGGAAGCAACCATTTCTTCCTCTGGCTTCTGGTAAGCTTCAGTTGCTGTCTGTAGTTGATCCGATTTACTCAGTGTAGACCTGATTTGTTCAGTGTAGACCGCCTCCCCCATTTTCGAGTGACAGAGGCTGCGTCACACGTTGGAAAGCTCGGGAGATGTGCCTGTAAGCTGGTGATGGACCAAGGCTTTCTCCTCCTTATCTGGCATTTGTAACATTCCTTACTAAGACTTGTTTTAAATTGGGGAACAGTGAACTTTATAGTTACATTCAAGACTGAAGTTAAAATTTAAATGTGAAGACCTAGAATTGTTTTAGGAAAAGTACATTTATTTCAATGTCTTACAATTTTACTCGTTCGCATTTATTTGTACTGCCTCTTATAGCATTACGTTTTAATTTTGGGAACATAGTCGTTGACTGTTTCCAGACACCTGTTAATGGAGGACATTGCAATAGTGTGTAACATCGTGCGGACATACATTTTAATTTGGGGGTCTTGCTACTACTTGCTAGTTATTTTACTCTTTTCTTGTTTTTTTTTTCAAATTTTATTTTAATGGTACATTTTAGATGTACATAGTGATAACATTCATCATAGGGGATTTGTACCTGTATATGACATATCTTGTTGCTTCCTTTTTTCCCATTCCCCTCCCCTCACCCCCTCCTCCCTCCCTATTTACAAAAGTTTTATTTCCATTTTTTCCTTCCATTTCTTATTTCTCTTGTCCTCTGTTCCGTTCCCCCTCCCTTGTTCCCTTTCCCATTTGGACATTTTCTTCCCTTTCCCAATATAATACATTTTAGTCTTTATTTACACTTTCAGTTTCTCATACCAGAGAAACAATGCAGTATTTAAACAGGTGTGTCCGATTTATTTCACTTAAGAGTATAGTATGGTCTCAAGATGCAGCCATTTACCTAGAAATATCTCAGGCTTATCATTCTTTATGGCAGAGTAGTACTCCATTGTAGAAAAGAACCACATTTTCTTTATCCATTCTGCTGTTGATGGGGATTTGGGCTGTTTCCAAGATTTAGCTATTACAAACTGTGCTGCTATAAACATGGGTGTGCATATTTCCCTGCGGTATGATGCTTTTAATTCTTTTTGGAAGATACCAAGAAGAGGAATGGCTGGGTCAAATGGAATCTGTAGTCCTAGTTCCCTGAGGAATCTCCACACTGATTTCCATAGTGGTTGCACCAGTCTACATTCCCACCAACAGTGGAGAAGGGTTCCTTTTTCTCCACAGCCCCTCCAGCATTTGTTATTGGCTGATTTGTTGATAATAGCCATTCTTTGTGGAGTGAGGTGGAATCTCAGGGTTGTTTTGATTTGCATCTCTCAAATGACCAGTGATGTTGAACATTTTTTCCTATGTCTATCTGCTGTTTCTACTTCTTCATCTGAGAAGTGTCTATTCA